>JAQIXA010000094.1:0-66757 GCA_034699045.1 Nanhermannia cf. coronata Gr-Ori-00579 | reverse complement strand
TTGAATATCCAGAACTCTAATAATAACTTAGCTAAGTTATTCACTTATAAACGAGTGGAAAGTTCGTTTCTTCCTTAGAGAATGTGGCTCTAAGGGCCTTAGAGAAGGTTGCTCTAAGGGCCTGACTACAATGGGCCACTCATTGTAATTTAATTATTTTTTTAATGATCATTCTATTGTCTATTTAATTTAGTCCTGAAAAATCCAATTATGACCTCATGTTTCACATGTACATAAATATTTTACTTTCAAAGAGGCCATAATTTGATTTTTCAACAAACCATGATGAAAGATACACACAGAGAATATTTTTACCATTTTTTTATGGTATGGTATGTGCGTTTATTGACCAAGTCTTTTTTGAGCTAATCATTACTAAGCTCATAATATGAGCTAATGAGTTAGTAATTTGATGCATATTACAATTTCTAAAAGTAAATCAGTACAAGGATCATAAATTCAAAACAATAAAACTATATTTATACTTATATATAACTATGATTCTAATTCATATTGCATCCATTAAAAAAGGCAGAGAATTGCATATTTTTTGTTGATAGTTAAATAATTAAATACGATGATGGTTTGAAGTATAAGTTTGAAGTGTAAATTGTATACTTTTACCATTATATTTTTACTTACTTTACGCCTTTATATATTATCAAGTTAATTTAGATTTTTGATACTTTTTAGGTATTGCTGTTTTACTAACACTTAAAGACTTCCTGGTACTTTTGGGTCAACCTTCTGTATCTGAAAGTGGTGGTGGCGAGAAATCAAAAGTTGGTGTGAGAAAACCCATTGAAACACATTTACATCAGCATTTCAACATGGAAATGGACAAGGACTATCGAGCAGATCGAGCAGATCGAGCTGGTGGAAACCATAAACATGATGATGGTGATGATGAAAATAAAGTAAGACAAAGGATCAACAATGCAGCAGCACAAAAGAGTGGTGAAGATTTATTTGAAGGTGAAAATGGTGAAGGTGTTGGTCTTGGTGGTGAGACTCAGCAGCAGCAGCAGCATGGTGTCAATCTTAAAAAAGATTCAGCTGGAAGCAGTCATGGAATTTTAGGCTCGCAATTACCCACAATTCGCTTCTCTTTTTGGTAAAACAATGTTTTATATTTTATCATTATACCTTTAAGTTCTTTTGAATATTAATTTGGTAATGTTTTATTTTTATATTGTAGTGTTAGCTGAGGGTACAAGAATGTGTTTGAGCAAGTAAGTTTAAACAAGTTAACTTACCTACCTATATCAAAATTGCATTTTTTTAATCGTGTACTTTTTATTACAGTTCTCAAACATCATCCAACAGGTTAATAATCATAACAATATCATATCGTAATGTATTCATTATATTTTAGTTTTATTTTAATATCTTGATTGATCTATAATATTTACCTAATTTTATTTATGTATTTTCAGAGATATCCACATATTTCTATTCAAGGTCAAACTTATCCTCCAACACCAGTTAAAAAATACACAGCTAGTTTTTTGGTAAATCCTTCTCATTTAGTTTATACTTTATACTTTATATTTTATAAATATCTATGTAATTATAATTGATATAAACTAATGAAAACAAAATACTAATTGGGTTCTATTTTCTTATTTAGGGTGCATTAAAATATCTAATCTTGGCATGCTTACTCTTCAATATCAATCCGGCCGAGACTCTAAATCTTCGAGCAATAATTGGAGATCAATTTGCTACACATATAAACAATGGATTTATTTGGGCTTTAACAAACAAAATTTATGCTACACTAATGATATTTTTCCTACTCAACTTTGTTGAAACATCATTAATTTCTACCGGAGCATTCGAAATTGATTTTATACAAGAGAATGTTTATACTAAATCGGAGCAAGTGCTGTAAGTAACCTTAACCTTATCTATCCTAACAATATAAAATACAAAAGATAAAATATCGATTGTGAAACAACAATTAATTTTTACTTTTACTTTTACCTTTACTTGAAATAGATTACCAATTTGGTCCAAGTTAGAGTCTGGTCGAGTCCCAAGTCCACATGAACTTCTTCAGATCATCGAGAATCAATTAAAACTACTTACTGGAAATAGTAACCCTTCGAGTGTTAACTAGCCAAATATACCTACAACCTACAATAACTATTATTTTTTCAATATGATTTTAATTCTTTCAAACAAATTCTAATCCTAAGATACTACGGAGTAAAACTAGAATAGCTTGAGTAGTATAAGATAAGTATGTCAAATTCCTAGCATTTAAGTATCATGTTAATTTTATAAGCATCATGTTTAGTCGTTAAAAGTTAAAGTGTATTATTAGAAAGCAAAGTGATTTATAATTGCTAATCCTAAGCATAAGCATAAAGCATAGGTAGGTTATCTATTTCATTTTCAACCTTAATTACGATAGTTTAAAGTTTAAAAGTAGCTATCAAATATTTCCAAAAAAAACCAATTCCATAATTATAAATATCTAGACCTAGATTAGAATTAGTAACTACCTAGTAGGTACCTTATTAGATTTAATATTCTTATTCTTGTCCTTCTATATACTTCAAAGATAATTTAATATTATCTAATTTTGTTATTTCAACTACGATTTCAATCTATTAATTATTTATATTTATCGAGATTTTTCTTACAATTTGATACAATCTTAAAAAAATATGATTTTGGTTGTAATATAATTCCATATAAATTATGAAGGCGGTTCTTCAAATCACATTTTATGTGAAGGGATCCTTTGCCTGATTCAAAACAGTTATATGAAACAATTACAATCAAGTTATATAATCTTTAGATTCAAGTATTACACATTTTGTAAGAAATATCTCTAATCCTAAGTTATTTATAAGATAAGAAATAAAAACTGATTTTTAATGATTGAATAAATTTCAAGTGTTATATAAAATGATAATTCAAAATGTATAAATAGTTTATTTTATTTCATTTCATTCCTAAACACCTAACAAAACCCAAAATTATAATATTTATCATTGTTAAATTTATCACACAAATAGCAAATAGTACAAAACACCAAACCAATTATCTATCAGCTCTCACTTTCAATTTTATAATATTATTTTAGATCATCCATTTAGTTTTAGTTCATAATATAATTCATATCAAATTTTTTAAATAATTTAGATTTACTAAAATACTAAACTAATAAAACTACTTCCTTTACTACTTAAATTATAGGCACATATAAAATATATAGGTATATTATAAATGTAAAAATTAACAAAGTCTCACTAGGTAGTCGCTCTCCAAACACCAAATTATCCTCCAAGTTAAAATTCTCTAAACTTTTGTACATTGCGAAACCTTGTACAATCCTCCCAAAGCCAAACAGCGTGGTCCCATTTCAGAGCTTGAAGCTGCTCCAAAATTTTCTTATCCTGATCTTTTGTCCATTTTCCAGTTCCACCAACAGTTTCACAAGAATCAGTAAATTGTTTCCAGAGAAGTTTTAATGCTCGTCCTAGAAAAACAATCACCACACCACACATTAATTAATAATTACATACTTGACTATAATTAATATTAACTAAACTATTGGCAAACTAATTAAAAATTGAGCGAGAGAAATGAACTACCATAAGCTCAAGATTGATATTGTTTATTTATAATTCATATGTCTTCACATGTTTTCAAATTCAAGGAGTTTCACTTTTCACACTAGCTTTTATATAAAACTTATTTATAGGTATCTTTATCCTTTCACTTTATTTTATTATGGTGATGTAATAAACCATATTATGAAATGGACATTAACCTAATGAAAGTTGGTTGAAAGGGTTAGGTAGTTAATGATTGATATTATTATTGATAAAGTGAAAATGACATATCTCTCCGTTTTCCAATAATTTTTTAACCAATTAGTTACAAATTTACCTGGATGTTTACACCGAACTCGAGCATACTCAATAGAAAACTCAATACATCTAGGATCAGTTGTAATTGACAAATCCACATATTTCTGCAATTCAATGCACAAATCATCAAGTCCTCCTGTAAAGATTTCTCTATCAGCTTCTGTTAATTCATCATCTTTCTTCAATTGATGAAGTTCCATGAGAGCAAGACCCTTCTTTACATAAGCTTCTATCAGAGCAGATTTTTTCTTTTCCATCTTTATTTTGAGGGGTACAGCTTTCCCTGCTGATGAGCTTGAAGAACTATCGCTATTATTCGCTTCAGTCTTTTGTTGAGCAATTGTCGTTTTAGTTCCAAAATAAACTAGTAATTCTGTTGAATTGACAAGTGAGACAATTAAATCACAAACATTCACAATTTCTTTGAAAATCTCTTCTTTCAAATTTGTTTCAACCGATAAACTTAAATGAGAATCCAATACCTATAAAATTTAAATAAAAACTTGTGAAATAATTCCAAAATATAATTTTATACAAATGACATACATTTAACCACATCAAGTGTAGAGGCAAATGCTTTGGATAAACTTGACACAATTCATCATACATCTCTCGACTGGTTTTACATTTTAAAAAATTACTTAGCCCCTCTTGCTTAAAAACTTTTGATACCCAATTGATTTTTATATCTCTCAAATCATCTTCAAGTTGTTGCTTGATATTTGCTTCCGATGAAGGAGTTATATTTGTTAAAGTTGCTGAATCACTAGCAGTTTTCGAAGTTGGACTTCCAACAAGGCTATCATTTGAACTTAAACCACCATTTGAAATTGTTGAGGATTGCGGCGACCCCGTTTTACTTTTTACAGAAGCAACTAGAGCAAGTTTCTGAATTGACGATGAAGAAAGTTCTGACGAAGGTACAAAAACTTTTAAGGGATAAGTGAGTATTTTCTTTCCATTCTCATCTTTAGATACAGTAAGTACGCCCTGTAAATACAATGGACTAGTTGTAGACGAAGAAGAAACTAGCATTGGACCACCGGGAAGGGATTTCAGACTCCTAAAACATTGACAATTAGTTTAGAATTAGATTTCTTAAGCAATAATAAATCGATCTTACTTGTCACTTATCAAATTGGATATGAAGAAATGGTGAGCTGAGGATTTTTTAAGCGAAAATGAACAACTATTTTGAGCTTCTTTACATTTTTCCTCATCAAAATCTTGAGTGTAATTACCACCAGACCCATTTTTACCATTATTCCTAGACTTTTTCCAAAAATTTTGTAATTCGTATTGATTTTGATAGATTTCCAGTGAAATCGGCGAGGAAAGTTTAAATGATATTACAACCTTTTAAAAATAAATAATATTATGTTAATGTAAGGATTTATAGCTTAATAGTTTATAGTTGAATAGTAATGATTTAGATATAAATACAAGTTAAAAACTGTAACAATTATCGTTAAAACTTACAGGCAATGTTGGCGACTGACTTTCACTTCCCCATACACCACCATTTCCAGTAGGCGAAGAATTTGTGTAAAATCTTTCTAAACCATCACGATCTTGATGCCTTATGCTTAAACGCAAGTAATAATCGCCCTTTTCTAGTTTCCCAGTGGACCATCTAGAAGTTGAAAATGTTAGTTGTTAAAACTAAAATACTGCAAACCAATATAAATCCTTAATGCTAAATATTAGGTTATCTATTATAATAATGCAAGATTCATGTTTTTGTATGATACGACACATCCTCTAACTACAATCAATAAATCTGACGAAAAAAAAAAGACATTCTAATAATTCTAAAAGTAAAAGTAAATAAATTAGTAAATAAATTCTAAAAAGTTGGCTCTAATTTAAAGGAAAAGACACCGATTCTCAATTACTTTGTATTTGTAATTGATAAATGAGAGGTGATAAAGATAAAGCTTTAACTATTAACTATAACCTACCTGCTTGGGAACGCATCTCCACTTGCAACATATCTTTTATGCGAATCAAATAGCATCCACAATTGTGACTCAAATTCGTTTTCGTAAAGTGTTGAGCTTAACAGTGTGCTACAATACAAAAATATGTAATAATTATTTTACTATGCTATGAGTAGGAGTAGATGTATATAATATGAAATAGTATGATTTTTCATAAGTACGAACCAATTAACTGTAGCTTCTGCATTTTTAACATGAACGCTAAACTAAAATCCGAAAAATAAATTTTTTAATAAAAACTATAAATAAAGTGGAATTTTATTCATTTAAGTACCTGGTAAGTAGCTCTTAACTCGTGAACAATCTTCTTTGATTCATTATCATCAATAGTATCTCGTGAGGAATAAAAACTCACGATTTTCATATCTAAAGCCCTTAATAACAGTACTTGATTTTTAAGCGACGCAGATGGTTGAATTTCTTCTGTTAGATCAGGAGAATAATTGGACACGACGACTTTCTGGAAAGAATCCGCCGTTGAAATATTGATACTCTCAGGGCTAATCTTCAAACTTCGAAATTTGAGCTTTGATGAAAGAATTGCTAATTCGTTATGTGGCTCTGACCAATTTCGAGAAATAACCAATTCTAAGACACGATTCTCAACAACTTTAAAATAAAGATTAACTTCGTTATTGACCCCACCACCATCTTCTCCATTATTTATTGAACAATTGCTTAAAATAATCAACTTTTCGTATTCTTCCGAGACACATGATTGACCTGGTAGTAAACTCATTGCGTGAATAATAAACATAGCGCTATTTTTCGACTCTCCGCTTGTAATTTCATTATCGTCAATTGATAAATTAAGAAACCCTGATACTAGGCTATCCTTATTATCTTTACTTCTTAAACTTGATATATTTGGTGTTATTATCACCTCATCCAATTTTAATGTTAATACAGCCCAACTTGCTCCTATTAATGTCAGCATAAATCATAAAAAATAAAGTGCATAAAACGATTTTTAAAATCTTACCTTGTGGTACAGTAAAAAATCCCCTTCTAATTTCTCCGGGTTTATAACTTTTACTCGGGTATACGTACGGATTATAAGGATTTTTTGAATTCATTTGAATAGGCCGAGAAATAGAATTATTACTTAATGAAAGGTCATCACTAAAATTAGTCGAAGAAGCTGTTATCGTTGATGTTGATGAAAAATGGTATGGTCGAACAACAGTTACATGTACTAAAAGTAGAAAATGGATATTAATTATTGTTCGTTCATCCAATTCAATTATTCCTTGCATAAATATTGATTAGCAAAATAAATAGATGAAGTAAAATAATAATTATTATAAAAATACTTACCACAAAAGATTGGACCTTTGTTTCTTACATCCTTCAAATCATAAGCCATAATTCGACTATAAATCACTCCACCTCTTTCATATTTTTGATCAAGATAGTTTAAGTCAATTTTAACCCCAAAACTTTTCTTCATATTTGCTAAATCAAAATATTTTGGAATTTTAACCCATTCTGGATCGCTTGCGACCAAAGCTAATCCCATCCGAAAGCTTACTTTTTCTTGAGGATCTTCAATAGCAAACAAAAACAAAATATTATATTGTAATAATAGTATTAACAATGTAGCAAACAAAGTATGTATTAACAAACTAAATCTCAATCTCACCTATTTGATGATCTTTGAAAAAATAAGGCTCGACTGTCACAGTATATTCTTTTTGATGTGTTTTAGATTTTATTCCAGGTGATGATGTATCGTAATAATTTTGATTATTCTCTCTTATGTAAATTCCTCTCATAAGGTTCTGATAAGGTTTTTGAGTCCAACCTCCAACAGGAGTACAAGTGATAATGAATCTAACATTCCTCTCTTGTGTCGTACTTAATATTTCAAGAGATTCAAAGGCTCGAACAACTTTTATCAAGCCAAAACCTAAGAATAAAATTCAATTTTTTAACAATTTTTAATTATAAATAACTATTTTAATATGTGTACATTACCTTGCCCAAATGGATCAATTTGAACCAATTCTTCCTGTTCAGGTTCAGGTTGTGAACTGTTTTCTGTGTCATCTTCATCATTCATCGGACTACCAAAGTCAGAGTCGTATTTAGCTTGACCATTTAATTCATTTATTGATCGAGGTGAAAGGTTTCCTGAAGCCGAATTTTCAATAGCTCTTTTAACTGAATAAGGTGTCCATTCGAAACCCTTTTGTTTTGCACCACTTAACAAAAGCGCCAAACAACCTGGAGCAAAATAATAATACATAAGTTTTTGTATAAAACTTAATAAGTGATAAAAACATTAAATTATAATTGTAATATAATTGAAACCTGCTACATGAGGAGAAGCCATTGAAGTCCCATTCATTAATTGGACTCCACGAAGCGTAAAATTTGGAACTGATGTAATTGCTCCACCTATTTTAAAGTAAACACTAAAATACTCCGTATTTTTTACTGATTGATTAGATTTAACTTACCAGGTGCACAAACTGATATCCCAAGATCACCTAAAATAAAAATCAATTAAAGATATTTACCTCTAAATCTTCTAATTCTAATTAAGATTATTATACCGTCAAGCGTAGGTCCTCGACTGGTCCATGTATCTAATTCAGAGATAAATAAAGCAAAAATAGTCAGCCTTTTGGAATATTGTAATTAAAAATAATATTTTTCTTTACATGGTAAACCATTTGTTGCATTGCAAGGTGGAATATCTTTTAATGAATACTCTGAAGCCATCATAGTTGGGCTCACAAAAGCACCCACAGCAATCATATTGTTAGATGAAATCCAAGCTGGAGAAGAGAGTGTTGACAATGCAGGTCTTTTAAATTAAAAATAAAGTTGAAATTTCATTTATTTATTTAAATCATGTAATAATTTACCCATGATTTCCAGCTGAAGTGACCCACACAACTCCAAATTTATCTATTACCTATAAAAGTAAAAACAAAATACTTGAACTTATTTTCAGCTCGATATTATTACAAAATAGTAAATAGTATTATTACATCTTTTATAAGCTCGTTTGTGATCCTTCCATTGTTAACCCAGTTTGCATGTTCACCATATGACATATTAACGACGTGGACTCGCTCATGATTCTTCATTAAAAAGGCACATGCTCTGGAAATTGCAGTCCCTGTTTCCATACTGCCTAGCCTACAATCTCCAATCTATATTGTAATAAAATTCGAGATTTACAATACATAAATCTAAAATTCTGATTTACATATTAAAGATATGTTCTTACTGTTAAAGATATAATTTGAGCACCTAGGAAAAAAATAGCAAACAAATTAGATATCCATAAGAATTCAAAATTATATTAAAGTATTCAGTTTTTATTATAAATACCAGGTGCTACTCCCTAAGTAAAAATAAATAAAAATATAAATATTATTCCTTTAAAAAAATAAGTTGGGTTGATGGTGGTAATTCAAATAAATCAGATTTGAAAAAGTCCTATTTGGCCTCAATTTTACAATAGTAAATACATATAACATTGAACCAAATGTTTTTTTGTATCTGAATTATCTGAATACTCTTCATTGAATAGGCTTAACTTAACCTACCAATGGATATATTAATTTGATAATAGTAATAATTTACATTTAATAAAGGATCATGAGGGAAAAATCCAGCTGCAATAGCTGCAACATGAGTTCCATGACTAAAATTGTATTTTTTTTAGATTAATGCTTAAATAAATACAGTACCCAACTCTTTGTAAGGTTTTTTTGCTAAATTACCTGCCACATATAGACACAATTTCCAATTTTTTACCATCATCCCAAACATTAATCGATATTGATACTTGGTCTTCTTTCGTTAGTATACCGAAACCCTGAAAGTTTTTATATTCTCCTATGAAAAGTAAAAACCATTTATTACAAAAAATTGAATATTTTAAATTAATATGCTTTTTAATAAGCTCACCTAAACAGAGAAGACCATTTCCCTTATTGAATTCGCCTATGTAAAGGGGTTCTAATAAATCGATAAAACTGTCGACTTTAACTTCAGATTTAGGTGATGCTATCTTTGAAATTGAAATATTGGCATAGTCTGTAGAAACTATTAGGGCAGTCCATTCTTCATCTACTGGACTCTTTTTAAATACAATACAATCTAATAGTACATCATTTCGAAGACTTTTATAGCTTTTTTCCTATAGTGAATAAATAAGGCAAATAAGATTTATTAAGTAAAAATGATGATAAATGTAGATAAAGATAATTACCAAATTATTTAACATTTCTACTTGGCTTTCGATTTCTTCCTTCTCAAGTTTCTCTAACATTGGCGCAATTACTTCATTATTCTTTTTTGAATCAACTTCTCCATTCTCGGTTTTGCTTTCTTTATCATTTTTCGACTTTACATTATTATTTGATAGCTGAGACGATATCTCATTTGATTCACCCTTCTTATTATTGGTCTCGGCGGAGATGACACGATGAATTGGATCCCAAAAAGTTTCTTTTCTTTTGGTTTGTACTCTTGTTGCAACGGAGGATGAGTATAATTCATACATCGGCTTTAGACCTAAATATATTTTAGTCTGGTTCCGATGATCTTCATCAGCATCTGAGGAAATAAACCAATCCTTTGGGAGTTTGAATTTACGACCCGAAAGACCAGTGATAAATACACCATTTTCGTTAATGTCCTCTTCTTTTAGATCATATGCAACAGAAGTATTTACATCACCTGCCTTTAAAACATTATAAAATTAAAATAAAATAGAATCATAATATAATATAAAATAATTATTCAATTTTAGAAGGCACGTACTCCACTGCAATCATATCTTTCAATAACTTTATTCATTCCAGTTGGAAGGATTTTTAAACCATCAACTCCTGGGTCAACACCCGTGTCTAAATTAAAGGTAATAAAACAAGTTAGAAGGTGATTACACTTATTATACTTTTATATAATTTAATTCAGCTCTAAAAAACCAGATAGATTTTTGTTAATTAGTATTAATGTTAATCAAAATTGAGGTAAAAATCTGATTTAAAAATTTAAAATCTTTTATATTTTACGATTACATTCTAAGAGCTGATTAAATGAATACTTATCGATTAAATGAATGCATGAAATTAAAAAATTAATCTGAATTAATCTGAATGAACTCTGAATGAATCGATTATTATTCTTAAACATTAGGTAAAAAATAAATGACTAATTAGGTAATTATTGTCAAGTTACCTAAAATGGCAATTGTAATGCCTCGTCCATCATACTCCTTTGTATTCTCATTTTCTAAAAAGTTGACAACTCCAGTCTCTCGTTTGGGACACAGGCTTTCTCTAATTTTTCGAGAATTCATCATCGTCAAAATTATCCAAAAGGCTGCTCACTTGACTGCAGCAACAGCAACCTAAAAATAAAAAGCATAAAATCAAATAAACACCGGTGACAGGATCAAGGGCCAAAAATTGTCATTAGCTGACAGCTTTTTCAATCCAGCTCAGAAGCTCCAGGCTCCAGTTACGAAAAAACCATTTTGGTCACAATTTCACATACAGACCGTAATCACAAACATAATTCACATTTCACATTACGAACAACATGTAAAATTGCAGTCAAATGAGGTTTTTCCTAGCTGAATGAATGACTATTAGAGACTATGGTATGGCTAATTGATTGAAATTAAATTGTTAATGTCAATCGGTCAGTGACACTTGGACTTTGAACTTGAACAGTCAGAGCCGAGGCAAGTAATTTGGCATATTTGTCTAGCTAAATGTCAAAAGATAAAGAAAATTACCTTGTTCGGCCGACGACGGGCCGTCGTCAGCTCGGCTCCACGTCAACCCCAGAGGTGTCAATAATCAATGTCAATTAAAATCCGATAAAAAAGTTAATTACAATCAAAATTTAATGGACGAAAAAAGAAATGATGACCAGGCAAAAACCAGACAGCAGACCCAGACAGACAGCAGACAGATCGAGAATGATAGAAAAATCTAAAAATGAGATTGAAAAATTGAAAATGAAAATGCAAAATTTTCGATTCGAGCTCGAGCCTTTTGAGATTCTAAATCTAAAATCGGATTTCAAATTGAAAATACAGTGGTAATTCCCTATAAAGAATTTTTTTATTTACCATTTATTTTTAACTTTTTAACTTTAATTATAAGGGTATTAAAATTAAATGTAGGTACGTTATGTTATAATAAAGAAACCTGTTACTTTATGAAGAAGTTTTCTTTTAGAACTGCAAGAGCTAGACAACTTTAACAGCACAAGGTAATTTTATAATCAACCCAATTTATAATTTTATAAGGTAATTTTATCTTGATTAGGTAGTAGATATAATAATTAAGGCAATTTTTAATTTTTGTCTTGTCTTGTCCAATCTTTTTATTCGGCTAAGAATCAGAATAGAATAATGTATAATGAAAAACCAGATTTTGACCCCAATTTCTCATGTTATTTTGTAAAATTAAAATTGAGGCCAAATTCTGGTTTCTCTATGCTAAAATTAAACGAATTGCTTGTAATATAATAAATAGTGATTTTTGATTCAAAAATAAAAAATTATAGGTAGGGTACATTTAAAATCCTTTATATTTTACGATTACATTACTCAATAACTGCTATTATTTACATAAATAAATGCACGAGAAAGTAAAATTCAAGTCTAAAAAACCAAATTTTGGCCTTATACTCAAAGTAGTATTTTTGTACTTGAGGACAAAATTGAGTTTCTTCTACTTACTAAACTAATGACATATGACAGTTTTGATTTAGGCCTAAATGGCTTATGGATAGAATAGAAATAGAATAGACCATAAAAATAAATGAAATCATTTTAGTCTACTAACTTACTAGGCTAGGTATTAGTTTTATAGGTATTTATATTTATTTTATTTATCTTATCTTTTTTGTCTTATCATTAGGTTTCACAAGGTCAAAGTTCAATCTGCCATGATAATTACATATAGGGGTAATCGTAAAGTTATATTGTAAGTATGGTGCTATGCGTATTTATATATTGAGGTTAATGTAGTATGTACCTAACCTAAATGTAATATTTTTATTATATTGTATTGAAGCCTAATTCTAACTAATTGCTTTTATTTTGTTCTTTTTAAAGATTTGACTGCTTGTAAATTGTATAAAAAAACATCTACTGAAGTCCTCTGTAATTGAATCAGATCAGCAGTAGGTGTTTAATAAAGTACAAGTTCGTTTTTGGAAATTATAGCAGAAAAATGATCATAAAGAATATAGAAAAATTTTTGGCTCCACTTCGTCAAGTTTTAATTGCTCATGGACATTCTTACTCGACCACTTATTCCTCAACTTTGGCTGATTCTTTTTATAATGAAGAACAATTAGAAATGCAAAAAACATTTAAAAAAGTAAGTAAGTTGTGATATTTATTATTTTTTTAAATGCTGTAATTTTAAACTATTTTTTGTTGATGCATTAAGATCATTGATACAGATATAAATCCATATATTGATGAATGGGAGAAGAATGAAGAAGCTCCGCTTAAAGAAATCTTTGGTAAATTGGGAAATGCTGGCCTACTTGGTGTCAACAAACCTACAGGTATTTTTTACATTTTAAAGAATAAACCAACTATGTATACGAATACTGATACAACTTCAACATAGATATATTGCAATTTATATAGTTAGTTAAATTACCTCTCATAATTATTATTTATGATATTTCAAAAATTTTAAACTTTTACTATTTAAGATACCCTATTAAAAAGTGATACCGATTCAATATAATCTATTTTGTATCAATTAACACTTACCTGTGGTTATTGTGTCGTAAATAAATTGAAATTAAGGGCTAGTCGTTAGTGACAGTGATTCTTTTGAAATAATATTTTGGGGCTTTACATTTCCTAGCATTATAACTAAGCCTATATACATTTACTAATTGTATATTTTGTGATTGCAACATTGTTTGCCATAATATAATGCACTTTTAAAGATACAAAATAAACAACAATTTGTAGGCACAGTTATTGATTTATTGGTAATTTTTGTTTTTAGAATACGGTGGCCTGGGACTAAATTACAAATACCAAGCAGCAGTCCTGGAGGAAGGGGGATCCATAAACTGTGGCGCGATCCCAATGGCCATTGGTTAACTTAAAATATCAGTATTCACAAGAATATATCTAATTTTCAATTAGTAAGTAAGTGTTTTGTATGCTCAGGTGTTCAGACAGATATAACGACCCCAGCTTTAGTAAAGTAAGATCTATCAAAAACTATAATAAAGTTTTTATTTTATTATTTTATGAAAAGGTTTGGATCACATGAACTGAAAAAAGAATTTCTTGAACCAACAATTAAAGGAGAACAAGTGTCATGTTTAGGTGTCACAGAACCCAGTGCTGGAAGGTAAAAATAGTTAAAATTTTAAGCATTACCTATTTAAAACATCCAGTATACTTTACTTTACTTATTCTTATGGTTAGTGATGTAGCAGGAATCAAGACAACTGCTGTTAGAAAAGGAGACGATTTAATAATCAATGGACAAAAAATGTTTATAACAAATGGTCTTCAAGCTGACTGGATTTGTCTATTAGCTAATACAAATACCGGTGCTGCTCATAAAAACAAGTCATTAATATGTGTCCCCATGAATTTGAATGGCATTACCAAAAATAAGATCTACAAAATTGGAATGAATGCAAGTGATACTGCCCTTTTATTTTTTGATAATGTTCGTGTACCTGCCAAAAATATAATAGGGAAAGAAGGTTCTGGCTTTGGATATCAAATGGTTCAGGTAATTACTAATTACAGCATACCTTCAAAAGTTACTCCATAATTAAGCTACCTTCAAAATAAATATTTTGAACTTGACTAAAATCGAGTTTTTTAAAGTTTCAAGCTGAAAGACTTGGAGGCTGTCTATTATATATCAAAGCTATGGATAGAATTATTGGTGCCACAATTGATTACACTCGAGAACGAAAAGCTTTTGGAAAATCAATTCTTGACAATCAAGTGGTTCATTTTCGTTTAGCTGAATTAGCTACAGAACTGGAGGCATTGAGAGCTTTAATATACACTGCAATTGGTAAGATAATTTTATTAACTAATGGTAAAAACCTTTAATATTCTAAATATGTATCTTTTTATTTTTATTTTTTAAAGATATTGAAATTAAAGGTCATGATGTTACCAGATTAGCCTCAATGGTTAAATTAAAATTTGGTCGATTGACAAGAGAAGTTTGTGATGGCTGTTTGCAATATTGGGGAGGAATGGGTTTTACTCGAGAAACAGTTGTATCAAGATTTTATAGAGATATGAGAATTATGAGTATAGGGGCTGGTTCTGACGAAACAATGCTTAGCATTATATGCAAGCTGATGAACATCATGCCGAAAAGTAAATAGAAACTTGAAGTATACTTCAGTTTACACTCCTGCCAAGCCCTAATTGAAGAGCTTGAACTATTTTTTTACATTATTTTTAAGGTAAATTCTAAAGATATAAAATAATTTGGCTCAAACTTTTATAAATCTTTTTAGTATTAGCACAGCACTAAGCACAATCAATCATTTTCTTGACTTGAGCGAAATCTTAATATGTATATGTGTAAGGTAGGTATTATATACAGATTATTCTATTTCTAAAATAACCTAAGCATAAACAGATTGTAATTGTAATGTTATTTTATTTTATAAATTTTTACTTCCTATAAAAAGAAAATAAAGTTGATTGATATCAATATCAAACTACAGCAGATTATTTACACTACCTAAATAAATTGTCTTCTATAGAATGTTGATATAAAGTATTACATGATTTTTTGCTGTTCTGTTATTCATTCATCTTCTTGATTAAAGTTATGGTATTGTTGGAATAACCTCAATTGACTATTATTTACCTAATTAGGTACATTATATGAAAGTATCCTCTGTAATTAATTCGTAATTTATATTTCAATCTCTAGATTTTGAATTGAATAGTAAGTACAACTGCCTATAAATTATGTGTACTCGAGTCTAGTCTGCTAGAATATAGTTAGTAGGTAGGGTACTTACAAAATATTGATGATTTTTTAACATATTTGTAATTGCAATGTATTTAGTTGAATAGAAGTATCAGTAGAATTAAGTGCTTACTAGTAAATAATAACTTCTATACATACTACTCCTCAAGTAAAGTAGTAAGCCGCTATTCTACTCTTCTATGCTATGAAATGACTGGTAGTATAGGTAGTAGTGGTAATTTATAATACAATAATATAACATTAAGAATTAGACTTATTTGAAAGGTCGTAAAAATTAGAACTTGCTTACCTTTATTAATTAGGCAAGGTTGATAATTAAGAAATTAGACAAGGTTGACTTTTTGCTTATATCTTTAGTACTTAATTTTTTAGTCAGTAGTATGAATAGACTAAACTCAAAAATTTAAGTTTAAATTATTATCTAAAAAAATGAATTTAAAAATAATTTCAATTCTTGTACTGCAAATATTTGCAAGCGGATCAAGTCAGAAAATTACACCAACGAAATTTGATCATCAAGGGGTTTACAAGTTAGAAAATCAAAATGATGGTTCTGTAAGATATAATAAAAACTTAAATCTACATAATACCTACCTACCTACCTACCTATGTATTAAATATATTGAAATGTAGTAATTTATCTTTTAATAAATTCAAAGTATTTAACAAGGGGATTGGAAAATGGTTCTTTGTATGGTAGAACAATCGGAGAGCTTTATAATGGATCTCAGGATCAAAAATGGTTATTTTCTCAAAATGACATGGGTCTCTGGACAATTAGCTCCTTTACAAATGGTCAAATACTTGGAAAAGAATTATGGACAGTCACTTATGTTGGTCATGGAAAATATCAGTTGAGAAATCAAAAAACAGGAAAATGCCTACAAAATGGGAGGTAACTTGCTATTAAAAAGTCTAAAATTTTAAATAATATTTAAAGTACCTACCTATTATTATTATCTAACGTCTAACTGTAATAGTAACTGGTTCAAATTTTTATACCTATCTGTATTTGACTTGATAAAATTATATTTCAACTAAATCCAATCTAATGCTAATGAGTTTCAAAATGTTGCAGTTCAAATAAAAGATCTAAAAACATATAGGTATTGGTATTTTCGAGTTTTTCGAGTAAATCCTAAATAAAACTTACATCTATGTAAGCTTTATTTAGGATTTTTAGGAAAAAATACCTATAGGTATTAGGATTAGGTATTATATTTATAAAAAATATTAAAATATACTTCCCTTCCTACTTCCTACTTTTTAGAGGATCAAATTATGAAGCAGAATGCATAAAAGACAAAGATGTCCAACGTTGGTTTCCTCATAAAGTTCAACAGTTGAAAAAATAAACAATCTTCTAATATTTTATTAACTGCCTTTTACTAATCCTAAGTACTAGGTAACTGCCTATATAATATAATCATAATTGATAAATAGTTAAAGACAATTATTAATTTTATTAATCTGTATATAGACAAAAAACCTTTTGTCGTCTTTTATTATTCATTCATTAGCACAATGAACATTTTATATTCTTTTTTCAAAACATTTTTATAAACCATTTAATTTTTAAATAAATAACCTACATACATAATGAATTATGTAGGGCCTAATAGTAATTATTGTAATTGATATAATATTTTTTTTGAGATGTTAATAATAGATATAATATAGAGTACAAAAAATTAATTTATAATATAAATATATACTTTTCTTAATATAATATGTGGTAGTTACAACGATAGTCGATAGCTAAAGGTATCTGTAATATATGTAGTAGTATTGTGTTAAATTGCAAACATAATATACGCACAAGATTATATAATGGAAAAAGAGATAGATGATTTTTGGTTTTAGAAATTATAATAACAATTATTAATGAATTGACAAATAAGAAAGAGGACCTAGTAGAATAGTTTAGTTATAGTAGAAAATTAATAGTAAAGAATAATAATGTAGTAATTGCAATCTAGTCAGAAGTAGAAGTACTTAGGTATAATTATTTTAAAAAGAATGAATACGAAAAGCTTAAAAATAAATATTATAGTAGTAGAAGAATAGTAGGTAATTATAAAATAGTAGTAAATAACAATTTATACTCACATTAAAAGTTCTTCGTTTCATTCAACAAAATCCTCATCAATCAACAATGAATTAGATCTCGACTAAAGACAGTAATAAATAAATAAATAAATAAAAATATTTAATTTTAAAATATAGGCATCAATTATTGAGTTATCAAACTTACTGGAATACTGTTTGAGTTGGCGTTGTTGTTTAAAGTTGACGATGCTAATGGACTCGACGATTGCTGAGTTTCTTCAATTTTACTTTGTAGAATCCTAGTTAAATTTTTATATTTTAGATAAGATTTCTCAAAGAAGTATCTAAATAGGAGTAGGAAAGTAAAATGTAAAATAGATTACTTTTTTTCCGCTTCCAGTTTATTAAGCTTCTTCCAAAGCCTATTGACAAGTGACTCCTGCTCTTGTTCAAGCGTATTTTCCAACTCAATCTTCTCACGACGAAGTCTATCCAGATTATCTTGTTTCGACATGGTTTCAGACTCGAGTTTCTCAATTTTCTTCATAAGTTTATTTACTAATGACTCTTGTTCTTGCTCCAGAGTTTGTTCGAGCTTTGATTTCTCAGATCTTAACTAATATAAAAAAAAAATGAAATCAAGTAAATAAGAGTAGCAAGACATAGATAAAGCAGCTTTTTTAAATAAATTAATAAGAATTTACAATTCTTACTCGATCAAGTTTCCTCGTTAAATCGTTTGTTAAGCATTCTATTTCATAAAAAATAAATAAAGATATAATTATATACCTAATTAAAGTATTAAATTAATTTATCAATTTTACCTTCTTCTGCTTCGTAGTTCTTAGCTAAAGCCTCCTTTTCCTTTTTAAGTACTAAATGGATGAATGAAATTAAAAATTATACCTAATCATTCATAAATAAACTAAAACTAAAACATTAAAAATTAATCAAGTAACAAGATCATTATTTTATGATTCGATACCTTGAATTTTTTTCAAAAGTGTATTAGAAATGTACTCTTCTTCTTGTTCAGCCTTAACTTGCTGAAAGTGGTAAAGTAAAAATGATCATGACAATAATATTGTGGGTTTTCTTCTTTAGGACTTACAATATTGACAGATGCCTGTCTCAGAGATTTATTTTCAATCTGAAGAGCCTTTACACGCAACTTGTATGTTTCTAATTCTACTTTTAGTACTCGATTTTGCTGCGATAAGCTATCAACCCTTTTGTTTAACTGTTCGCGTGATACTGGGCTTGGTGGCATCTGTAAAATTAATCAAATCATAATAATAAATTAAATAATTTGTTGTAAACATCGTTGTTACAAAGTACATTTGAATAATAGTAAGTCAATAACCAAACCATGACCTCAGTTCATAATTAAATACAAATACATGTAAAATTGAGGCCAAAGTTTGGTTATTCTAAATTAAGTTCGGTGGTGGTGGTGATAACCTCACCCATCATATCATCCATCAATATTAAAATCTAAAGACTAAATGACATTATTAGCTTTAACCTGTACTAATCGTACCACCACCACAATTACCTTACTAGTGATGCTTAAATAGAATTTAAATAAATAGAATTGAATTCATTTTCATTGCATTGCATTATGTTATATAATGTAAGTTATTACCATTAAAGAATCGTCCATTGATACTGATCCGCCAGACATTGCGTCCCCATTATTACTTGCACCACCACCACCGGCACTTCCAGCAATTTGTTGTGCAAAGGACCCATTACCATCGAAAGAAATTGACGAGTCGCTCTCACTTGCCGAATCAGCCATCTCTCACAAATCTGCAGGTATTCACTAGTATCTAGTACTATAGAGATCAACGGGACAGGTCAACTTCATCTAGAAAGGTCATCAATTATAAAAAAATTAACTTGAAATTAAGTTTAAAGGCATGCTCTTTAAATTACTACTGACTTACCCACACAAACTAATGTACACTGCACTGACTATCGGCTATGCTGATGCTACGACGCTTCCGGATGTCTGGAATTTTGCATTCGAAATTCGGCTCGTATAAAGTACAAAAAACCAATGTCAATTAAGAAATTTTGGTGATTTGTCGTCACCACGACCTGGTCTATCAAGTGGTGGTCAATTTGTCACCTAATTACAATTAGTTAATGAGATTTTGGGTCATTTTAACTGAAATTAAAATTAGGGAAATTTTTTTTATATTTTATTTTTCTCTCTCATCTCAGAGCTTACTTGTAAGTAAAAAGTGAATTGAAAAAACCGCACGACACGCATTTTAGCTTGTCATTTTTTTAGTTTTAAAATTTTAGCATTTTTGAGAGGGCTGAGACAAAGAGAAATGGTTTTTTAAAACCATCAAAAACCACCAAAAACTTATAATTTTTGGTAATTACCATTAGTTAATTACCATTACATAACTTACTAACCATTCTTACATATTGTGCTAGCGAAGCAAGCACTTACTATTCAACTTTACTTCCAATTTGTCCGTCTGTTTGTCTGTCTTTTCAGAAGAGTTCATGGAAATTATTGGACGGATTTTAATTTAACTGTTAACTTGGCTTGAAACTTGAGACTTGATGTAACCCTTTTATTAGGATCTATTTGTCCCATTCCTGGTGGCTCCACTTCTTCCGGTAATATTCCTTTAATGGGCCCCTGGAACCGCAAAATTTTTTTTATTTTAATAAAAATGTTTATGGAATATGATCCGGTCTGAAATAATAATGCAAAGATTGTTAAATAGATTTGTATTCGATTTAACGCTTGCTTTGCTCGTATCGTACAATTATTAGAAATTAACTAAAAATAAGATAGTTAATCAAATCCTGGTAATTATTTGTATTTTACATTAAATATACCAATTTTTTGAGTAGGATAATGGTTTTTCATCAATACAAATAATACAAATTCGTTGGTATTTACTATTAGTAGGGTGCAGGGTGCCTAAATTGAAGAAAATAGTTAATTTGATTACTTTTTAATTCAACATTGATGCATGATACATACTGGAAATTCCGTGTCCGTCTAAATTGTCCCAATGATAAGCCATAAGTTGACATGACATGACCTGTCATTAGAACAACCCAAAAACGGATGAAATTCTCCAGTGTATCTTAAATAACCACGGTTTGTTTTGAATCATTTCATTAGTCATTGATTTTGAATTTTTTCCTACCTTGACCATTGGATCCATTGGATACCCCATTTAAATGCAATGGTACATTGTTAATTTTAGTAATTTACAAATTATAATTAGTATAAAAAGTGTGTGTAGTCTGTAGTCTGTAGTATAGTTACCTTACTATATTATATACATAGTTATGATTATGAAAAATTTAACTTATTTTTCAATTTACAAATAGGTTTTATAGACTATTCAGTGCTAATTAAACTGGATATTTTCAAGTTTACCTTATTATATCTGTAGTCAGTAGTCTGCTGATCTTGATTTTGAATTTTGAATACCTGTACAAAAATATTCATTCTTGAGCTTATATAATGCTACCAATATTTGCTATATTATACTATACTATAGTACAGATAATTCGGCATAAAACAACCCTCAAACTTCGATATAAAGTCCTTAAAATTAAATATTTGACTAGGTAAATTGAAATCGCGGACCAAAACTACTCGATCTCATTATGTTAAATGTAAAGTTGAGATCCAAATTAACATTTTTCCCAACAAATTTTTGACCAGGTGATCCAAATTTTTGAAAAAAATTCTAAGTGTCCTAACATAGATACTACTACGATCGTATATTCATATGATTATGAGAGTATCTTTCCTCGAGAGCAAAGTTGTTCGTACCTCTACTTTACAGAAATATTTGACTGTATGAGTCGGTAGTGATAGGAAATACGAACCATATAATTTTTTCAATACCCAATATTATGTAATTATCGGTATAATATGATATACCATTTAGCACTTATTTCAGAATCTGGTCAAGGTAAATAATTAAATTAAATCATCACATTTTTTTCAAAATTTGAACCACGCACACCCCCAAAAATTCCAGTTAAGTACTTGAACATTCAAAAAGGGTTCAAAATTTGTAAAATATTTGCATAAAAAATCTATAAAAAAATGTTTATACCCTTTAATTTATTCGAGACAAATGAGATTGCAGTTAATCGAACGGTACAATCATACTCCTTACTCCTTAGCCGCCAAAGTACTTTGATAATTATATAAAGGTCAAAATTTGTAAATTTTTTCCAGGATATCGAAGATCTGTTTGATATAGAATTGAATAAATTACCTCTAGATGATTTGAAAGGATTGCTGGAGAAATCAAATTTAAGCACAAGTTCAAATACCTCGATGGAAATGATCGAGGCACACATCCTGAAGGAATTACATCAGCATGATAAAGGCGATATTTCATGGATGCTCGTCTCATGTGCTATTCTCATTATTATGGTAAGTTATCGAGTTTTTTCAGCCAAAATTTTGCAAATAATACTTTAACTTATACATAATTATATAAGATATTATGCAATTTCGATTAACCTTTCAAGCCCCCAGATTTCAATATCTCGAAATTTTAGTCTCCAAAATGCATATCTCTAAATACGAGTATCGAAATTAGAATTTTTAGGAGATTTCTGAAATTCCGAAATCTCGATTTTGCTTTACATGAGATAATACTAATACAGAATATACATAATATCCGTATAATATGTAGGTACCATAAAATATATTGTATTACCCTACTTACATAATTACTAATTATACAAGTTCCTAGTACATATATATATTCGTAAATAATGATAAATAATCAAGCAATTTTGTTAAAAAACTCAAACACAGAATTACAATTTTAAATAAAATTGTTCAAAATTAGCAAATTTTTAAGAATATTTTGATAGATTTCTGTTTTAAGCAGAATTTTTGAAATTTTGTAGAAATGAGATAACTATTTCCAAAATTTCGAAATTATATAAAGAATTTTAGATCAGATTTTGACAAAAGCAAGTTTAAATTTTTTTCTGTTTCGATGTCAAGATCCCAGGTATCGGATATTTCTATTCTGGAATGGCCAAAAAATCCTCATCACTTTCTCTACTCATGCTTTGTCTATGGTCTTTAGCAATTGTCTCAATTCAGGTTAGAAATTCAAAAAATTTCAAATACCTACTTATTTACTAATTTAATTTTACAAAAATTTCGAAATTTTTCTAGTGGTTCTTATTTGGATACTCGATTACTTGTGGAAATGGGAACGAATTTATTGGGAATTTCGATCATGTTTTCTTTAAAGGGTAATTTTTAAATTAACTTGAATTTTTCAAGATTTTTTGATCTACAGATTTATTAAAATAAGTCAAATTCAGATTTCTATAAAGGTCAATTTAAAAATATTTCAAATTACTTTTCTATAAAAGATATGATACGAGTATCTACCATGATATCTGAATAATGATAATGATAAGATACTGAATAATGCTGTATTTGATTCGATTTAAATTTTTCAAAAAATAAGAAAATGTCTCTAGTTTAAAGATAAGTAAATTTTTAATCTGCTCAATACCTCTGGATATATATAGTGTAGATATGTCTAAAGTTAAAGATAAGTAGCTTTTATCTCATGAATAAATTTAAAAAATTTCGTATAAAAGCAGAAATTTTGAGATTTCTGAGCTCATAATTTTTCAAACTTTTGAAACAGTAAACACTATACCTTAAGTACCCTACCTACCTTTGAGCTTCATACCAAATTCATCTAACATAACCTAACCTTTATCTTGAGAGATTCATTATTTCAATTTCAAAGCTTTTTTGTAATCTTTAAACAAAAATATTAGAGATTCTTTCATATCACTTAATATAACTTTTTTTAAAATTTTTAAACTTCATTTGAAATTTGAATAAGACTCGTATTGTATAAATTAAAGGTACAGGTAAAAGTATGTACCTACATATAAAAATTACCGTATAAAAATATAATAATAATACATATAACAACTGTGCAGACTGAATCTAAACATTATTTTGTACAATTTTGTAAGATATTGACTGTAAATCCTACGAGATACTCTGCCTCATAATAAGGCTACGGTCTTTTTCTTTAATTTAAATGATCGTAGTCTTATCGTAAATAACCTACCTATATATTATCTGTATTTATTTGAGAATATGTAAGTACTTTATAAAAATGATATTTTTAGTGTTTTAGATGCACCTCATGATGCAGCTGGAGATATTCCAGCGCTTTTATATTCAGGTTTCATGATGCTTTTTGCTGTCATTACACCTGTAAGTCTAGGCTTGAAATTAATTACAAATTTTTAATTTTAATTGAATTTAATTTTTACAAAGTGTTTAATCATTGGATCATCTGCTGAAAGAGCTCGATTTATTCCAACACTCGTGTTCATTTTCATTTGGACAACTTTTGTCTACGATTTTTTAGGTATGTACATCTCCGAGGATATCTAGGTACCTGGTGAAAGTATAGTGTCTCCCTTTGAAATATAGAGAGATTTGACTGTATATTATGCTATTAAATGTATTTGTATTTTTTAAAGCTTATTGGAGTTGGAATCCAAATGGCTGGATTAATAAACTTGGAGGTATTCAAAATTAATAAAAAGTTAATTTTAAAGCCTAAATTTTTTGAAATTTTTAAGGCCTTGATTTTGGTGGTGGAAGTCCCATACATATAGGTAGGCTGAAATTGAATTTTAGAAATTTTTGAAAAATTTTTCCAAAATTTTGAAATTTTAGCTGCTGGTTCAGCATCGGTTGCATTCGCTATTATTTTGGGGAAACGAAGAAATTATGAAGTTGAGAAACCACCACCAAATATGTCGAATGTAGTGCTGGGAACCTGTCTTATCTGGTTTGGTAATCAATAAAAAAATTTGCAGAATTTTACTTAAAATTTCATAAAATCTTTCATTTATCCATACAAGTATTTAGCATCAGTTGTATATGTTATTTAACATTAGTAGTCATTTTAAGTCAAATTTTTGACATTTTAAAATTTTAGGTTGGGTAATTGCAAATGCTGGATCAGGATTTTCCTCAAACACAAAAGCTGTAATGGTCTTTACTGTTACAAATTTAGGTAATTTTTTCAAAATATTGTGAATTTTTTGCAAAAAATTTCTAAAATTTAAGCCGGGGCCGTTGGTGGAGTTACTTGGGCCATATTAGACTATCGTCATGAGCAAAAATTGTCAGCTCTTGGATTTTGTGCTGGAGCCATTTGTGGCCTTGTAATTATTTACTAGATATATTTATATGGATAATTTAGATATTATTTTACTAAAAATTGCGAAAAATTTCAAGGTGACAATTACACCTGCCTCAGGATATGTCTCACCTGGCTCTACGATTGTTTTTGGAATCCTAGGACCACTTGTATGCAATTTTGCAATGTAAAATATGCAAAAATTTGCAAAATTTTGAAATTTTCGATAAAATTTTGCTATTTATTAAAAGGGATTATAAAAATAAATTCGGTTATGATGATGCACTTGACGTGAGTACTATCCATGGACTGGGGGCTGTCGTTGGGAATTTGCTAACTGGGTAAGATTTCATATTTAGGTACATAGTACAAAATTTTTCAAAGTTTTTCATCAAAATTTGCTCCAGATCATTCTTTATCAAATAGATTGAAAAATATAGACACCTACCTATATTCAAAAATTGAGTAATTTTGTAATTTTTGCAGAATTTTTGCATCAAAAGATATAGCAGCTTTGGACGGTGTAACTCATATAGAAGGGGGTGCCATAGACGGGTATCCTCTAATTATTTTAAAAATATAAAAATTCGTGTAGGTGTAGGTAATTTTTTTTATAATAGACATTGGATGCAATTGGTTCATCAATTAATCGACACAGTGGCAGCCATGGCCTGGTCTTTTGTTGTGACTTTTATAATCCTGTGGATCATTAATAAATTACCAGGTCTCTCTATAGTTTATTTTGCCTTAAATTTTTTTTGATAACTGCTAAATTAGCAGAGCCCTGAAAGACAGTTTTGACACTTATTTTTAGGAATGCTAATATTTAGGATATATCCTTTTTAGGTCAAATTAAGGTCAATGAAGCGCCCTTTTTTATCCTTATTGGACATTTTTCAAAAAAAATTGCCTTTTTTAACCTTTTTGGCTATTTTACTTTAAAAAAGGAGGCCTTTTATGATAGTTTTTTGCAAGTTTTTTTCGATTTTCAACGCAATTTTAAAATTCAAAAAGTCAACAGGTATTCAAAAGAATTTTAACACAATGCGTATCTTTTTATCATCATTATAATTATACATATTATGTAGTAAGGTCCCAAGTCCCAAGCCAAGGTATCTACCCTACTCCTTGTAAAAACAAATATTTATCAAAAAACTTAATTTTTTATCAAATGTATTGTGGTTGAAAAATTTTGAGGTTTGAGGTTGTACCTATTTAATAAAATCTCGAAAAGTTCATTTTTGAAAAAACCGCAACCTCAAACCAAATATTATGTAGTACCAAAATCACATTAGAAGATTCTTGAAAATTAAATGTGGACACTACGACCAAAGGTATTTATAACGCCCAAATTCATACTACAGGTACCTTATGTATTGAGAATTGAGGTTTTATCGAATTTTGCTTACCTTAGCCTAAAAGGTATACTTAATTCTTAATTGACTAACTTTCTACTATACTCTACCTACATTAACAGTAAGGGAAGAATAGAGATATATAGTTGGTCGAGATAGTTGGTATTTTTTGTAAGGATATCTTGGGGTTATAAATAATGACCTTTATAAGAGGTTAATAAACATGCAAAGGTCTGAAAGTCGAGTAGATCCTTTGGACAAGTTTTTTTCGGAAGAACCCTGTCTTTTTGAACTAAAATTTCATTGAGAATATCATGTCTATCTCCAGGTTATAACTAGATATAAATATCTTACCATTAGGTCATAATAGTACAACTAGCTGTCCAAATTTCAAAAACGATCCCTAACTACCTCTAATCTATCCTTGATCTACTTAAATTTAAATAAAAAATATATTTTCAAGGTTGTAAACTTCGAGCGGACGAAGAAACCGAGCTTCAGGTAAAATAATTACAATGACAATTCTCAAGACTTTGTATTTTCTTAACTCAATTATGTATTCCTAATCTCTAATTTATTTTATAGTATTAATTATTATGATCTTTAGTTATCTAAAATCTAAGCACTTTATGTATATATTGTATTGTTTAGAACCACTTTATCATTAAAAGCTTTATAATTTTAGGGCCTGGATGCGGCCGAGCTCGGTATCAACATTTACGAGTCGATGCGGGAAATCAACACAGACATTTCCGAGGAGAAACTTCAAGAGATTGCGAAAAAGTTGATTGCGAAGGGTTATCGTCGTGAAAGTGTCTCAGCCTACCTCACACCCAATCGGTATAGGGGCAGTATTGTGGACACACTTGGACAACATCGGGGATCCATAATTGCTTAATTATTAATTATTTTACCCATGTCTCTTTAATAGTTTATTTAATTGTGCCAATAGTTAATTGGAATCTTTATATCAAGTTGTAGAGAAAGTATAATAATAAAAGAGGAAAAAAAATTAATTTTACAAAAATACAATCTAAATCTAAAGTAAATGTTCAAATTTTAGCTAACCGGTTAAATTGATATCGCGAATCAAAACTACTAGATCCTATTATATAAAATGTAAAGTTGAGATCATAAATAAACATTTTTCCCAAAATGTTGATTTTGACCTCAACTTTAAATTTAATATAATGGGATCGAGTAGTTTTGGTCCACGATATCAATTTATCTGGTAAAAATACAAATATCAAATTATGATTAATGAATTATGATAAGTTACACAATCAAAATTAAGGTACATTACGATATGAAATCCATTTGTTTCCAAAATTAATTCAGGTGGGTAAAGTTAATTAATATTTTAAAAAAATAATACCATTGTTTAAAAGTATAGGTGTAAGAAATTAAATAGGTACTTAGCTTACATAAATTAAGTAAAAAAATCAAAGTTAATTAATTTTTGTAAATGATAAAAATGAAATCTTCCGCTAATCCATTTCCTTTTGGTTTTTAAATAACTTACTTATTTTGGTTAATTTCAAAATACATAAAGTCCTGGTAAGAAAAAAAAATCAATTAAAATTATGACAAAAAAGTTTGAGGAAAAGTAAACTTACAATTAAGAAACAAGCACCCAACAAAGTGGCTTTCATTTTTGTGTCCAAATCTTGTGGAAAGCTTATGCCAAATGTATCTGGTGAAAATAGTTAGTTGAATAATTAAAATTTTAGATTCTTCAAGTTAATTTTTTATACCGGCATCTGTAAAGGCTTCCTTAACAAACCCAACCCATTTCTGAAAAAAAAGTTAATTAATTAAGTAACTAATACTAAGATTTAATAATACGAGCAAAGCGTTTCGTGAAATTTTTATTATTTTTGTAATCCTCTCATTTTTAGAGCAATTTTCTGGACAGTCAAATATAAATAATTAGACAAAATGGAATTTTATGCTCGCTTCGCTCTCACAATTATGTCTTATTTTATTTGAACTTTAAATAACCTTTGCAATTTTCCCAACTTTTGTTTCACCATCTGCAGAAAGAACCTAAAAATTTGCAAAAAAAAAACACTTGAAAATTAATTTTCAAGACCAAGTTAGGAAATTATGTATAAGATACCTTGAATTCGACGTCGGAACAAGCACATGAAAAAGTACAGAAAGGGCCTTCGATTTTGAAAACAATGTCACCCATGGCATTTTTAACGAGAAATCTCGGAAATATGCTCCAACTAATTGATAAACAAATAAATTATTGGTCTTGAAAGTGTAAAATTGTAATTTTTAATTATGGCTTCCTTGCTATTTTTTGAAATATTGAGCCCTAAAGTACACAATTACACACTACTTTAAGTGGTTTCTAAATGCAATAGATTTATGCATAACAATTTCACCTTTATATTTTATATTAAATGTAAAATTATACTTTCTCCTAGAAAGTTTAAATTTTTGTAATATCTACTACAGTGTATTCAGCTATATAGGCAATTGTATTCTACGATTAAATGTATGTATGTATTTTTGACAAACATTTCTGCTACAGTATACGAAATATAATTTCCAAAATTTATCTTATAAAACTTATATAAAATATCAAAAATTTCCAAACTTTCGATAGAATGAAGCTTCAAAAAGATAATAAAACTATCAAAATTCCCGAGTTCAGAATCAGAATTCGAGTATATCTGTAGAAATAATGATTATGTAGGTAGGTACTGTAGAATCTATTACAACTGATAATTATAATGATCTCCTACCAACTATAGAAAAATTTAATTAGTAATTCATTTCTCCTATTAAGCAAGATAAAGAATGAAAGGAATAATAGATACCTTTAGTTTTTTTATCCAAAGATTATACTAAAATTTATAATTAGCAAATTTTTACTACGAGGTAGGTAGCCCTTATAGATAATATGGAAAAAGATAAAATACCTAATCCAATAGTACAAGTATCTAAATTTTTTAATATTTAATACTGTGAAATAGGACAGATTACTTTATATAAGCTATTATTATGAAACGCTAATTAAGTTGAATCATTTCAGTGTTGAATGTTAGATAGAAAGGTATTTTTTAACAAAAAACATGTAAAATTATGATAAAATGTGTAGTTTAAATAGGAATTTCGTATAGTATTTGGGGCCAGTGTAACTGGTGACCCCGTAGTATAGCCTCCCTGCGCTTTTTTCAAGGATACTTAGCTAGCACAAGCAAGGCTAATGTTAACACTAACAATAGCAATGAATGATTAACTAGTTATTCATCGTCTAGTATGTAAAACCTAAAATTAACGTCAGAGAGTTATAAGTACTATTGTACTTTGATAGCTCGGTGGTAAGCTTGATTA
This sequence comes from Nanhermannia cf. coronata Gr-Ori-00579, assembly GCA_034699045.1. Taxonomy (NCBI): domain Eukaryota; kingdom Metazoa; phylum Arthropoda; class Arachnida; order Sarcoptiformes; family Nanhermanniidae; genus Nanhermannia; species Nanhermannia cf. coronata Gr-Ori-00579. The sequence continues at coordinate 36,906 of JAQIXA010000094.1, read as the reverse complement.
CCACAAAAATTGCCGAAATGTCTAAAAATTTTGCTAAATTCTTCGAAAAGTTTGGTACATAGATATTATTTTTTGCCAGGATGCAACAAGATTGGGTCATTTTTACATTATTTCGGTATTATTTGGCTCAACCCATGCTTACTCTTATCAGTATTTGTCATTTATTAATATTTATAATATTTAAGGCCAATTATGATCTTTAGAAAAAATATGCTTAATTTTAGGTAGAAGTAGAAACACTACACCTTAATTTACCTACATTAAATTTCCCAGAATTTATTTTAACCTTTTATGAAATTCTCTACCTAACTATGTTATGTTTATGTACCTACTTAAAGTAGGCAAAAATCAATCATGATAACTTTCTTCAACCACTTGATAGAACACGTTCAATCAGAAGCTCAGATAGAAATTACTAAATACTCCACAAAACTTCCTTTTGAGAAACTCAAACCCTGAAGAAGCTACGATTAAATACTTATACAGATACTGTAGTATCTAGGTCTTTGGTACATAGATACTTTGGTACATATAAAAAATATTTATCAATTTTTTTGTTCTTTTACCTGAACTTTATACTAATATGATAATATGTCATATTAATATACATACAAATATTCCTATAAATATAGAAAAAAGCTTAAATAAATAGATAACAAAACTAATAGGAACTATGAAGAAATTTAAAAAAATAATAATGCTGAACAAGGACCAGAAAGATCAAGATCTAGGTTTAGGTATGTACTAGTACTTTTATTACCTCAAAATCAGAATTGGAAATGCTACAAAAATTGAAAAAATCCTGCCTTTTATACCCGATTCTTATCTCAAAATTCAAAATACTCATTTGTATCTCATTTACTTATCATTTATCAAATTTAAAAATTACTTTTCTTTATAAAATCTTATCTTAAATAGGCTCTTGAGTCTTAAAAATTTGACTATCTGGTTCTGGAAAGGACTCTGGCTTGAATTTATATGAATCATAAACTGGATAGTAGCTGTAAAAGTGCCCATATTTCTGTACATTGACATAAAGCCCGAATTAGATATTACAAAAAAGTTCGACCCATATAATATAGCCTATATAAGTCTGATTTTTTATCAACAATTTACAACTTCAATCATTTTTAAATTGCAAACTATAAATTGACATTTTATATTATTTTTTGAGACGAACCTTTGCTCAATTCGGCCGATTAAAACACCAGGCGGGCTAAAAATCTCCATTTCCTATATAGATATATAGATATATAGATATTCGAAAATATTTTGAGATAAAAATAATCCACAATAAATTTAAAGATTAAATTATAGTTAGTAGATTAAACCTGTAGACAACATGGATAGCAACAACTCTGGCAATTTAGTGGTCGTACAATGTGGATTATTTCATTTTCAAGGGGATCCTTAATTTCTACAAAAAATTTTTTTTTTAAAGATAAAAATATTTTTAAAATTAAGAGAATACATACCCATCTCAAAAGCTCGAATAGCTCCACAACTTTTATAAATAAATATAAAAATTAACAATTTTTTCAAATTATTAATAAATATAGGTGTATAAATACCATTGTCTAGAAAGGCAATCATTTTCCTCCTTAGCTTTGAACATGATCTGACCTTGTGGATTCATTATTTCATATTTATTCTTAGTTTCACAGCCGGATATGACTAAAATTATGGAAAAGAAATAGAAATATTATTTAAATTGATCAAATTCAGCTTGGAAAAATAGATTTTTCCAACAATTTTACAAGAATTTACATATCAAAGTGTTATAGAAATTTTATTTTTGAGAGAAATTTCACAAGGAAAATTGATATCACGGACCAAAACTACAATTATATTAGGTAAATGTAAAGTTGAGTGAGATAAAGATCCATTTTTTTGCAAAATACGGGCTACATACACTATAAGCATAGGGATTAACTTTTCATATGCCCTTTTAATTTAGTAGCTAACCTCCTAGGCCTAGGTCCAAAAAATTTTCCTGAAAAAAGTTTTTTAATCTCAACTTTACATTTAATATAATGGGATCGAGTAGTTTTGGGCCTCGATTTCTATTTATCTAGTCAGTCTCATGACATGCCTAATTTTTGTTCCTGATACAGATTATAAGATTATATACATAAGGCTACAAAAAAGTCTGTAATCTTGTTTTATATGAAATAAACCTAATAAATTGATATAAAATTGTAATAGTTGAAATTTAAATACTTTCTAAAAGCTCAATCTTCTGTTTAATGATGATCTGGTCGAGGGTGGCGAGGTATTCAAGGCCTTGAGGAACACCTACTGGTACCACCACTTGTTGCTGGTGCATCTGAATCTGGACATTCTGTCCATTGTTATAGTACATGCCTCCAGGCTGAGGTAGTCCGCCTGCACCTACTTTGCCCATCGGCTGGTTCAAAATCGGTCCTTGACCAGCAGGATACATTGGATAAGAACCTTGGCCTTGTCCTTGACCTGAAAATATTTTGAATAAAATTTATGAACCTCAAAAGCTTCATTTTATTATAGGACTAGCTTCGGACGAATTAAATGTTATATTGACCTAAAAATACCTTACAAGTATAAGGTTAAAGACTTTTGAGGTCAATTTATTTTGCAGGGTATACCCTGCCATATAGCTATATGTATACATATAACCGATTCATCCGAAAACATTGTCCTTTAAAAAAAATTTCTAATTATCTCTGTCTCTAACCTACGCCTATGCCTATCCGTTTTGTATGCTTATTCTGTATATAATATAGGTACTTAATATAAGAATTTTTAATTTTTTACCATAAAAGACAGGCGGTGGTGATTTGCCATCATCAAAAGACTTGTTTTCCATTTTTACAAATAAAAATTACAATTTTTTCTAAAACTTAAATCACAATCAGTGCAATTTTTTATACAAAAAATTTATGTTTATTTAAGAATCAACAAAAAATGTAAAGGTCTTGTCACTTGCCCTATTCTCTAAATTATATTAGAGATAATACTGTATTAGCTATAATTAGTAATAAAATTTTTATCAAAAATGTTATGAAATTAAAAATTTAATTGAAATGAGGCATACGTCTACTAGTATTATAAGTATTAATGTATGTATATACCTATATGTAGGCACTTATCATCAAGTACCGTGAACGTAAAGTAAATATTCAAAAATGATAAGAAATTTATTTTATCGATTCAATAAGGCTTTAAAAGGCATTAAAATACACATGTTTATAATTTATTTTTATACTAGCACTATTTTACTAGTATTTTACTATACAATTACACTAACTACGTCAATACATGGTATAAATAAATATCAAATATTACTATGTATTAACATGTATTTTAATGGCTAAATAATTGTTAGGTACTTACATGATTTGTACATTTTATATTCATTATTCATAAAAACAGGCACTTGAAACGTTGTTATATACTTGTACTATACTAGTAGTCTCTTTCTATACAGAATACAATATGTCACATAAAAGTATTGCTCATTTTACAATTAAAATAGTATACATATATAAGAATGTATTTAAGTATGTAATAACTAAAATATATCATAATAATAATTGTACGATCGAAGCGAGCACTTAATTAATATTCAATTTTGTTTACAAAACTTGAAAAAAATATCAAAAATGAGATTTAAGTTACCTACTTATTATAAAGGGATACTAATAATCGATGAATTCGAAATCCTTTTGACAAATGAGGTAATTTGTGATGTCTTGAATGCTTTTCTAGTACAATTAATAATTAACTAAAGAGTAATTAATTAAATCCTAGTATAGTCATAATTACCTATAATTCTGCATACTAGTGCAAAAGTTCTCATTTCCGCTGATTATTTACGTTATTTATGTTTTGTATGGAATATATATTTGCATAATTTTAATGATTATATACTAGTTCAATTTAAAATTCATTTTTAGATGTAAACTTAGGTTGTATCTATATATGTATTTAGATTAAATATGCAGGGAAATCGGATGTACACTACTCCGTACCTACTATTTATCCTACTATCCTATGCTTATCAATTGTTGCTTACTGTTACCGATTTTGATTATTTTTCATTTTTATGCACTTATATCCGAATTCCAATCTGTTTCTCTGAAAAGATGAAATGAAATATGAAATCGCGGGCCAAAATTACTCGGTCCCATTATAATAAATGTAAAATTGAGATTAAAATCAACATTTTTACCCAAAAAATTAGGGTCTATGCGGATAGATACTCAACTAAAATGTCAAAATAAAATGTTATTCTCTATACTTATAATAAAATACATTGTAAAAACAGTTACTTATTTTTCAGTCTTGGTTTAATCATTCTTATTTCTAATAGTATTACAAGCATAGGGAGCAACATTTTTTTGACCTTTTAGATAATTAGCTATCCGCTTTGCCTAATATATTATATGGAAAAATGTTTATTTTGATCTCAACTTTACAATTATTATAATGGGATCGAGTAATTTTAGTAATTTTAGATATCAATTTATATGGTAAAAGAGTCAATCAAAATCTAAAAAATAATTTTCAAAAATTTGTTTGAAAAATAAAAATTAACTTTAGATATACGAGTACGTAGAGCACTTGGCTCTTGTAATTAAGAGTAAAAGTATATAGGTTAGTCCAGTGATTCATTAAATTACTAGTTAAATTTTATCTATATACCTAACTCGATAACCTACTGGAAAAGTCCAGTGGGTTGTAAAAATTCCCGATTTTTGGAAAATTTTGCCAACTTTTTAGATATATATAAAGGTATTTTTTTTACAGAAAATCTCAAGCATATTAATGATATACCTAATTTCCTTTTTTCGATGAGATAAAATTTTTAAAATCAATGCCAAACTTGAGATACTTTGGACATGTGAATGTATTTGGTCATATTTGGTCACCTTTGGCTTATGGACACAAATAAAAAAGTTGATACTGGCTGGTTTGCTAAATATAGTCATTTTGATTGAAATCAAAATTTTTGAAATCAATTTTTAACTATAGAGACGACTTTAAATTATAGTAGAGTATCCTAATAAATAACCAAATTAAGAAATTCCTAATTTGAAATTTTCGTCACATTTTGCTGCTGCTTAAATTTTGATTTGACTTTGAAGACTTTTGACCTCAGCTCCTGCTTTGTAAATCAACTTTGAATCCACAAAGAAAATGTCTCAACCACCACCAAGTAAAATGGCTCAAAAAACCGCCTCTAAACCAAAGGTCGCTCAAGGTTCACAAACTACAACCACAACTACTAGAAAAACTGTTCGTCAAGTGGAAGCTCCAATGCCAAGTGCTGGACAAAGTCCGTCAAAGAGTCAGATGACTAAGACGCCACCACCAGGTACAATGGTCACCCCTACTACTTAATTACTTATACAATAGATAGAGATCAACATTTTCATTACCATTTATCAAAATCAAATTGCATTAAATAAAATAATTTTGTCTAAATTCACAGGTACAACGGTCACCACTACTACTTATACAACTACTTCAGGCGGAGGTGGGTCAACCAAGGCTACCAAGGTATTGCAGTATTGTATTGTTTTTTATTTTATTCAAGTGTCTAAATATCCTTTCTTTTATCGATAATTCAGGTCGTTCAGAAGAAAGGGTCAAAACAAGTGGTCGCCCCCTCAGGATCAAAAACTCAACAAGTACCAACACCTGCTGGAACAAAGGTCATTGTCACAAAAACAACTGCCACTAAGGGGACTGCAACTGCAACTGCTACAAAAACAACTGGAAAGGGGACTACAACTGCAACTGCAACAATGACAACTGGACCAAAAACTCATTCAAAACCTCCTTCAAAAAAATAAATTCCTCATCAATCTTCAATAATTTTGTCTAAATTCACACTTGGCTATTTACTCTATATTATATATTACTGATGATGTTCTTATTTTAAATATGTACCTAATCAAAATTATTCCTAAACTGAATCAGTCTTTGATCTTCCCTCATCAGTCTGAGTCATCAGTCATCAAATCAATCTTCGATAATTTTGTCTAAATTCGCACTTGGCTATCTCCTAAATATTAGGTATTTACTGGATTATGTTCTTTTATTTAAATGTACCTAATCAAAATTATTCCTGAACTGAAATAAAACCTAAATTCTTGTTAAAACTAAAACCTTCGGTCAATTATCGATGAAAATTTAAGATAAAGGCTGACTCATCCTAACCTAATAAGATCCTAATACTAATAAGTAAGTATGCTTTAAGGAAATAAATTATCATATACTTGTACCTATGTATATATCTAATAGGCCTTGTATATAGGTCTTGTATATAAGGTCTATTCGCATGCCTGCATTAGTAATTAGGGATTAATTAAAAACAAGAAAAATTTAACGAATAATTTTATTAGAAGGCTCTAAATATAGAGATTTTATTATAGGTAGGGTAGGGTACCTAGTTTTCAAAGATCAGAATGTAAGTACCTATCCCTAACCCTATCCTATCCTATCCTATCCTATCCTATCCTATCCCTATAATGTAAATTACCTTTGTACAAAGTTTATTTATTTTTAAATAAAAAATGTCATCATCCCTATCTGTACTTGTACAGATATTATGATGGTATATTCTTGGTATATTAGTTATGAGGCTTCTAACCAGGTAAACGAACATCGTCGACCAAAACTACTTGATCCCATTATATTGAATGTAAAGTTGAGTTTTTTCAGATTTTGAATTTTGATTTTGAAATTGATCTGCTCCTCCTCGATGACCAAGCTGTTTACAACTTGTTATAAAAAATTTAGATTTATTTCGAATCATAATTATCCGATAATACTGACATATTTTACTGTTTAAACAATGTCTTTTATTTTACTATATTACTATTACTAATAGTCTTTTACTAAAGTATTTTAAATTGTCATTTTCCTAAAACAATAATTGAGCCGAGTAAGATAGTACCAGCTAACATTCCACAAAGAAACCCAGATCCAAATTTTTTAGCAATCCGTGAATTACGATTACCAGCAGTATTAGTAGTATTAGCAGTAGCAGCATTGTTATCAGTATTATTAGTAGCAGTATTTGTAGAGCTTGGATTTCTGCCATTTACTGAACATCCAAGTGCATTTTCAATTCGGGATTTTAAATTACATGATAAACTTGCTAAACTTGATGGCAAACCTGATGAGGAAAGTGTTTTTGTACTGCAGGAATCATAAAGTACTGCAGGAATCATAAAGTACTGCAGGAATGCTCACTATTTTGTTATTTCTTAACTTTGAAACTCTTTCTCCAGGTGGTCTAAAACATCCAAATTTTGATAAATTATCATAGTATTGTAATTTTGATAAATTTCTAATGGTAAGGACTAATCTTAAGTACCCTACTTATTACAATGCAAGTTATAAGTATAGGATTACTTGAATGGACACATGGCTAAATGAGCCTTCATATCTTCACCTCTGATAATTTCTCTACATCCTTCATTTTTATACAAACTAACAACAATGAAAAGATTTTAGAAAATTTCAAAAAATTTTGAAAAATTATATTAAAAATCAAAACATTGAAATGGATACCAAGTAAATGAACAAGACTGTATAATCATTTCAAGTGTCAGGTTCCTAGTTTCCAGAAATCGACCTTTTGAAAATATAATTTATTAAATTATTTATTAGTTTTAATTGATATTATACTTGTACCTGAACAGAGTCCACATCTTCTGACCCTTGTCCTACAATTCACGCAAATATTATGACCATTTTCGCAAATGTATATAGGTGGAAGAGGGATATCTTTACATATCTTAAAAATACAAAAAAAAGCATTTTATAATCTCAATAATTAACTATAAATTTGATCATACTTGACATTCCAATAAAGTTGTAAACGTTTCTCGTGATAATAATTCAATCACTTCACCAGGATTTCTAAAAAGATTAGGTCATTTATCATTCATATCTGATATTTGCCTGACATTTGGTCGAAATTTTGAATTTTTTCAAAAAAGTGTTAGGATTACCTATACTAGCGACAGGTCACATGTAAATGTAAATTTTTACTTACTGATTTTTAAATTCTAAATATTCTTCTCTTCTATTCATTTTCTACTTCTACAGAGAATTTTGAGTCTTTGATTTACCAAAATTATTGGCCGAAATTTTGAGATATTATTAAATCTGATTAGTCTGCATCAAAATTTTGAGAATTTTGCATAATACTCGTTCAAGTAATCAATCTTGTTTAAAAATAATTAACCTAGGGTTTACTATGACTATGACAAAGTATAAAATACCCTTGAAAATATTCAGTCCTTTGAAATTCTGCTATTCTCAACTCAACTGTATATTTTGAAAAGCTAGATCCTTTAAAAAAGCATCTAAAATACATGGTTTATTCGAAATTGACCTAAAAAAGTACTCAAATATGGGCGATTGTAACATATTTTGAGGTTTGCAATCTGCGTTGCATTATTGAGTCAAAATTCCTGAATTTCTGCTTTAGAAAAAGATCGGGACCAGAAAATTGAACTCAAATCAGAATGCCTCAAAAGTCAAAACTTTTACTCTAATAATGAAACAAAGGGCTTATTTACTTGCTTTATTCACTTGCATTGTAGGTATTAGGTATACTTACCTTACCTTATTGTACGAGTATGTAGAATGTAGAATATCTAGGTCTAAAAATCTTTTCAAAATTTTCAAAATCGGTAAAATAAATGGAAATATGTATAAGATGTGAGATTTTGTAGATCAATCTCGTGTGTTTTTCAATAGCCCTCATTAAGCATTTCGAAATTATGCACTAAAATTTCGTTTTTCCTCAAAAAAATCTCTTAAAAATGACTCATGACAGTTATTTTAGGCTTTTTTATGCAAAATATGCTATTGTTTAACTTATCTATTTAGTAGTTAAAAGTACTCTGCAATTTGCCCGATTGATTTTGATGTCGGACTTTTACTAGATATTTGGTTTAGAATTAGAATATGTAAGTAGGTACTTTTTTTATTTTTGGTTTATTTCGAGCAATTAAATTTAAAAATAGGTTGCACAATACTTTGTTATTACATTACTTATGTACAGACATGTAGAGAATGGAATATTTTAATTTGATGATAAAATTAATGAGAAATATTTTGTAATAATTAAAATCTACGAAGATGCAATTGTACAATCATAGTGTTGACACCAGACCGCACTGAGTACCAGGTGAACAATGAAGACGACGCAGAAGAGTGTGAGAGTGTCTCGAATATGGGTGGCCACTATAAAAAATAGATGATAGAAAATCATAAAGGCCAGCAAGTATATGAACCATTCCACAGTTTCAACAAATGAGCCAAAGAGCAAGTTAAGTAGAATATTTACAAGCATTTTGACAATTTGATAACTTACTATTCAGTATTAGTTATAATAACTGAATTTTATAATGAATAATATTTGACTTTTGACAAATTATTGCATAATCTATGCAAGTAATAATTAGTAAGTAAGTAACTAATGAGATTCATTCATAAAAATGTTTTCTCAATTTTAAACTTCAGACACAATAGAGAGTCAAAATCTCTAGGTCGTATAGATGCAGACCTTGCAAAATCGAATGGTTTTTATATATATTGCAAACAGAGCAGAAATTGATTTTGCCCAGCCACCTGGCAAAAAATGGTCAAAATTGTCCAAAATGGTCAAAGCTATAAAATACTAAAATAAGATATCCAGTACCAATATAAATAGTATGCATTTTAGTAAATAATAGTCATTTTGTACATTTTCTAATGGTGATAATAATGATGACAAATTCATCAAATAAGTAGCCTATTTCTTTTTTTAAACTTGGACTATGCCCTTCTGGACCATAAATAAGCCTGGGCTTGAGCTTGTTGATTATTTATTATCAAAAGATTTAAAGATTATTCATTTAGTTGAGCTTCAGCTCACATTTATAGGGATATGCTTGTGAAGGTGAAGTCAAAATCGGGTATTTCAGTGCTTTAACAAGGACCCTATATAACTTTTACTTCATCTAGACCTTGGGTCTTGGACTTAAAACCATGGATCTAGAACTTAGAACTAGAATCTAGACTCTATTTTATACCTTGGACTTGAACTTTTTGATTTCACATGTATCTGATCTGATCTAATCTATTTATATCTATTTATATTGGCTCTGAAAAACCAAATTCTTTAACCTCACATTTTTAGGTATTTACTTGTGAAAAGGTGAGGTCAAGGTCAAAATCGTATTTTTCAGAAATTATTTTTTATTAGTTTCGGTTTCGGTTCTTTATACTTATTATACCCCAATTTAATTTTATAAGCAAAATGTATGGCTCGAAAATCACAAGTTCGAAAAACCATTTTATTTTAGGCCTAAGCTAGGCCTATATAGGCCAACAAAAAAAATAACACATCACCATCACATTCACATCAACAAAAATCATCTAATTTATTTAATTATTTTTAAAATGGTTTATTTTAATTGTTAAGTTGTTAAATAATCTCTTGGTATTTCACAAATATTCATGGTCCATGTCATGATGCCCGGTTCTGGACCAAAGGGAAACTAGTAAAGTTCACGGAGGTCTTGTATTTTGGTAAGTGATTTTTATAAAATATTTTGCACTTTTTTTTATAAATTATAAAATTAATGTTGATTAGTCCTATTTTCGTGACCATGTCCAGCCAGTCTATAACTTGTCATTGTCACTGTCCTTGTTACTAATCTATCTGAATTCTGAATGTTTGTTCTGGGCCAGTCACCTATTTTTGTGATCCAGTCCATACTATGTTTTTGATGTACTGTCATTGTCAATTCATTATTTATTTACATTAATTTAGCTCTGAAAAAACAGATTTTAGCCTCAATTTATTAAAATGTAGAGTAAAATGAAAGAAGAAATGATAAGTATTTGGTTTTTTACAGCCGAATTTAAAACGATTTTTTATTTTTACTTTTTTAGTATCAGCAGGATTAGGGGACTGGTCTGCTCTGCAGAAGGAATTAAACAATTGTAATTTTCTACTAGGATAGGATAAATAGCAAAATTTATAATGACAGAATTACCACCAAAAAATTTGTACAATGCGAATGTGGTCCTAGAATTACCACCACCAAGAATTCCAACACCCAGAATCCTCGAGGATTTTAACGAGGCATTGAATGTAGTCGGTGAAGAATTGATAAGGGTCCCAGAAGTTATTGTAGACTGTGAGAGTGAGAATGGCCATTTGACCTTAGTTCAAATCGGAACCCGTCGTAAATTCTACTTTTTTGATCTTATCAAGTGCCCAAGACTCTCGTTTGCTTTTAAAGGAGTTTTAGAATCTCCATATATTGTCAAAGTAAGTTAAAAATGTAATAAATGATCATTCCTACCTACTGCTTACTTAATTTTTAAGAATTTTTAATAATATCTAACTATTTAATCTTTTATATTTAGATAATGCATAGTGGTGGAAAGAATCAACGACTTTTACTCGGTGAACTTGGTATAGCAGTTCAAAATGTGTTTGATACTCAATTATATTATAAAACTGATTTCATTGGTGGTGGACAAAAAGTAAAGAATTTGTCAATACCTGAACTCTGGACATCACTAGACTATAGACGAGACGAAAGACTGGAACATTTGTTTGTCAAGAGATATAAAAATAATTTTCGAGGATTTTGGCTTAGACGACCATTTGATCAAGAAATGATTGACTTTGGATCATTGGATTTGCTTTATTTGTGGCCAATTTATGATCGTTTATTACAAGGGAAGGGAAATTATGACAAAAATGATGAACAAGATGAACAAGTACAAGATGCTGGACCAGAACCATCTGATGATCGGAATAATGGTGATAATACCGATGACGAGGAAGGTTTTAAAGATGAAATTAGCTCATTTGATGATGAGGATTCAGTTGGCGAGAGTAAAAAATCACGATATGATGATATTACAAAGAAAAATAAAGGGAAAAGAAAAGTAATTGTGATTAAAGATGGAAAACATGCTAAACAAGAATTGGGAGTATTTAAAAAGAAAATTCGTGGTGGTGATGCACATGTATTGTGGGAATGTTCTCCTGATGGAATTGCTCAAATCCTGTTTCTTGGACTGATCCCAACTAACACAGTTTTAATATTTGATCTCACAGGTTAGTTATTTGATTCAAACATCTACTTTATTATAGATGACTCAATTTTACATGTATTTACTTGTAAAATTGAACTCAAAATTTAAACTTTCAAGACTAGGTTATTATGTATTATCAGTCTTTAATTAAATTATACTTTAATTTTTACAGGCCCAACATATATTCAGTTATATTTAAATGAAATATTTGAAGATTTTAATTACAGAAAGATCTTATTCAAGCCTGATTTTGCTTCAGTTAAAAAGTTTAAATTCATTTTCAAAAATTCATTAATAATTCTTGGGATGGTCAAGGAAGTTTATCCCAACATCAATTACGAATTTATTAAAAGTATGGAACTATTAGACTTGTGCAAATATTTTAATTTACCAATCGGAAATAAGAAGGACAGCGTGCCAACTCCTAAATCTTTTGAATTGAGACCAATACGTAAACAAATGTTAGGGTATTCTTGTTTACAAATATCTGCATTTAATCGACTTTTCGAGCGCTTAATGTCGAAAAAATCAAATTGGCCATTGCAATCGTTTGATACTACAAATAATTTTCAAAATGTTTTCAATGAGGAACGTGTACAGATCAAACGAGAACGAGATCAAGTTTATAAAGCTGAAAATAAATCAAAGGTACCACCATCAATTCAATTTCAAAATGTTAGCACCGAAAAAAGTCAAAACCAGGCTCAAAAAGTAAGTTTTATTCGTGGAAAAGTAGACAATGAAAAGTCAAAATTTCCAGCCCAATTAAATAGCCCTTCAAATTCAAGTATTCATTTCGATAGTTCGGGTTTTATTCAAAGACAACCTCAAATGTACAGCAAAGAAAAAAAATCTAATTCAATTGTCCAGCCTCAATCTAGTGCTTCCGGCTTTGGATTTCAAAAGTCTACTGCCAACCAATATCAAATTGAGCAGGACATATTATCAAATTTGAAATCCAAAGTCTCTATCCCACCAATTAATTCGCCAAGTTCTCGATTTCAAAATCTCAACCCGAAGCAGCAAGAGCTAATAGAACAAGAAATGATAATGAAATTGCAGTCAAAGTCGAATAAATCATTAAATCAGTCTGATTCTGATAGTCAAGTTAAATTTAAAAGTTTTAATCTTATCTCAAGACAACCAAGAAAGCAAATTGAACAGGAATCGAAAAAATTGCCAATTACTACGCCTACTACTACTCCAAATATTCAGCATCAAAGTTTCACTTTTAACCTTAATCAAGAACAACAACAATTTTACCCTATAGATCCTTCAAATAACCAATTTCAAAATCAACAATCAGGAAATTTTTCTAACAATTTTCAAAATTTTCATCAAAAGCAACAACAGAAGCAACAATTGGATCAGGAAAGGTTACTCAAGTCAATGACTCTACCACCACCACCGAATATTTCTAATAATCAATTCCAGTTTCAAAATTTCAATTTTTATGCAAAACAACTTCAGGCAGAATCTGAAATGAAAATGAAAATGTTATTAAACACAAACACACCAATGCCATCAATTAATAATAGACCGAATGTTCAATTACAAAATTTTAACCAAAGCCAACAACAACAACAATTTCAATCTCAAATGCAAGCATTGCATACCATGCAAAACTCCATGTATCCAGCAATAAATACTACTTCAGATATTCAATATCAAAATTTTAATTTTAGTCAGGGACAACAGCAATATCAACCAGGAAGCACTCAAAGTAATCAATTTCAAACATTTTTCCCAGGGCAGAATCAACACCTAAAACAACCAGGTGTCAACGAAATAACCATAAAAGATGATGATGATGATGAAGACTCATCTGATGAGGATAATAATGTGATTCCATTTTCTGTTCAACCGAAACAATTTTCACTTGTTTTTGCAAAGTTGCCAATTGCCTTGAAGAAGAAACGAGCGTTACACTATAGAAAAGGGATAAATTTAGTGAAAGGTAATCAATAATCTATATTTTATATCAAAATGTTAATTATGTATCTCTTTTTATATAGATCAAACTGTTATAAGTGTTGATACAAAGGGATATTCACAAAAGCTTCCACAAAAGCATAAAGGTATTAATTATTTTTAAAGACTAAAATGTTTGTATTCTACTTTTAAAAAAATATCCTTTTACTCTATTTACTAATAGATGATGCAATTGAGATGGAGTATAAAATTACATTGATTATAATTGGCACTTTGAATAAGTTAATTGTGTTCGACATGATTTCTCAAAAGTATTTTGATGTTTTAAAAATCTTACTCGAAAATCCAAACGTATTAAAGGTATGTTAATTTGTTGTAAATTATAATGCTAAATTCTAATTTTCGATTCCTGGAGTTCTGAGATATTACATGTTTACCATACCATATTGTATTGTACTTGTATTTACTCGTAAATTGATGCTAAAAAGTAGTTTTTCAGAACTGATACAATAGAACAGATGTAATTATATGCCACAAATACTAAATACAAATACTAATTTATAAAAAATTAATGTCTTAATTTTTAGGTTATGAACAAGAGCACTATTCAAGGGATTACTTTAAGAAAACATAACATATCACTGAAAAATGTGTTTGATACAGATGGTTACAAGTCAGCTACGAACTCTTCATGTTATGCTACTTTCATGCAAAAATTGAACAAATATGAAGAAATTGACGCGGTAAATACTCGAATAAAAACTAGAATAATAAAACTACCTACCTATAAAATTGAAATTAAATTACAATTCTTGTTTTTTGTAGAAAGCGAATTATCGTAAACGACCATTACCACCAAAAGCACTTGAAGGTACAAATCAATATTCAATAAATTCTTAAAATTGTCTCAAAAGAACATCCTAAATTTTCTAAATAATATTTTCTTTACTAATTTTTAGATGCAACTAATACGGCTTCGGCGTTGATTCAAAATTACCAATTCCTAAAAAACATTATTGACAACTCCTAAAAATTATTTAATTACTGGCAACTGGCTGGTTTTTTTTATATCTTCCTATTTATTTCAAGTAAGTTAATGTTTAAATGTTTATTATTTTTTTTATTGATGTTATTATTTATTACTACTGCTACTAGTAGGATGACAACTGATGAGTCATGTCATATGTGATGACCTGATGTTGATATACTTTAATAAAATTATAGAAAAAAATTAAAATTGTTAAGTTGCTAATCGAATTCGTCTAAATGAATCATAAGTATATGTATATCATTAGTATTATACTTAAATAATTTTAGATTTACACTTTTGATTGCAATTTAGTTTTACATTTTTTATACATAAATACACATTTCTAACTATTTCTAAATTGATAAATAAACGACAGCAAATTTTATAATAAACAAATTGTTTGTGCTTTTACTTGGTTCAAGATTCAAGTATCCTACTAAAAAAAAAAAAAAACTATCTACTTTTTTTTAGTAGATAGTTTTATTTTACCTACCTATTAGAAACGAAATAGGCATCTTTTAAGACAATATTATAAATATCTTGAACTTGACATTGCCCATTGTATTTGGGGTTAAAAAGCTTAGTCTGAGTTTTATACCTTGCCCAAATTCAAGTTCAAGTTCAACTAAAGAAATAACTTTTAGGTTTAAATTAAACGAAACTATCTACCTTGTTCGAGTAAAATCATTTTATTTTTATCTCAATAAAAAAAGCGTCTTAGGTAGGGTACTTTAATCTTCAAATTCTCCAAGTCATTTTATTTTTGTCTAAACTAAATTCTTTCTAAATAGTTAAATTAGGTAGTTGTATAAAAAGGATTTTGCATCTCAATACGATACTACATACGTACTACAAATTATACCAATAATATCGAATACATAAGGTATTGGGTATCCCATACCGATACCATACCTACTTAGGTACCTATATCCGTCTAAATAAGTATATTTTTGCATTTTAAAATTTTGCACCTGCTGCTGAATAGCGCTACAAAATATCACCTACACTCTATTCTCTCTATAAACCATAATCGCATATACTCGTAGGAGCTCGTAGGTACATATTTTTTCATAATATTTATTACATAACATAATACATTAATACACAACATAATCTAACGATAAGATCCAATAAGAGATACGTGGTACGCTTAATGTTAATAATAGTCTAAAGAGTAAATGTACTTATATACCTTGGTCTTGGTATATATCTGTATCTGCTGTAACTACAAAAAAAGCAAATGCTTTGGGCTTTGAGGTGATTGGGATTGGGATTGGGATCTGGCATTGTACGAGTGCTATTCAAGAACACAGAATTAATTTATAACATCATGTCATATACATATACTCAAATAGCATAGAAATGATGCATTTAAAAAGTTTAAAAAAGAAAAAGTATTTTTTCCTCAAGGTGAATCACATACCTAACCATTCCTATCCCTAAGCATTTGGACTTGGATTGCTTGTTTCAAAGTTTAAAGAGTGTTTAAAGTCTCAGTTAGGTGAGTATCCTATTGATACAGAATCTGAATTAAAGTTAAAATTTACAAAAATATTTACACAAAATGTTATCTACCTAGTTTTTTAAAATTTCAAAGATAAGATAAAATACATACCTACTTATATATCCGTATTTATTGATACTACTAACCTATAAGTATAAGTATCAAGAAAATAAGAATTTTTGCAAATAAGGATCATTGAATTGATAATTTTGATCAATGATCAAATTTATTAGATGAATTCAGACTCAAATATTGTTGAAGCTTGTTGTTGGGATATTTCTCTTGGAGTTGTTGGGACTAGATTTGGTCGATGGCTGCTAAGTAAGTGTACAAAGCAAATTTGTAAAAATTATATTTTTAAATATTTTGTAATATTCTCTCGCATGTAGGATGTACTAGTGGGAATCAAGAATCACCCGAAGCAGTAGATCATGTAGGACTGAAAGTCTTTGGAAATCTGTATGAATATGGAGATGATGGTGTTCTTATAACGAAGGTTTGTTAAATAAAATGAGCTTTTTGATTTTTTTGATCATAATCACTGCAATTAGTAGGATAGGATAGGTACTTATTATAACGTATTGTATTTTAAATTTTAGATAAAAAGTAAGCCTGGAAAATCACTCAAAATCAAATCGAAATACCCCGTCACAAAATTAAGATGTGTTGAGAAAATTGGACCGACAAATGTGACTCAAGCTGAATTCGAGCAATGGATTGTGGCCAATGATGACTCAAAATTTGCGTAAATGCTGATTTCACTAAAATTCATTTAAAATTCTTATTAAGAATTAAATTTTAATTTAAACTATTTTTATAGCGGAAGTTCTTATAATGTAGTAACAAATTCATGTAAGCTGTAGAATTGATATTAATTTTACTGAAATAGGGTACCTACTTTATAGAATGTTTGTTAGTAAATTAAGTGGCGTTGACTAATCACTAATCATCGATAATTGTTTGCAAATGGTCCAATCTATAGGTGTATCTTGGGGAATTGAAGCCTGTTTTTTTCTTGGGGTGGAACATCCTTCAAATTGGCTTAAAATCTTAGCTTGGGCTGAGAATAAGTAAGGTTATTTATTTCTTAATATAATGTATAGCTACTTTTGGTGCAAAAATAAGGTCTCTCAGAATCAGAGAGTAAATTGACCATAGAATTTAGCATAAAGCCAGATTATTTCCAAGTGTTTCTCAAATCCAAGTACCTAAATACTTGAACAAAATTATACTTTTGAAAATGAAATTGAAAGTTCAAACTACATAGTACTAAAAATCTGATGGTTTCAAATCAGAATTAATCAGTTTTTTAATGATTTATAGATTAGGATTAGGGTACCTGTATATAGTACTGATTGCATATCTAATCTATAGTCTAATCTAATAGAATTTTATTTTCCATTTTGAACAGTAACAGAGTAGCTCAACTTGTCGGCAGATCTGGTATGGGATCAAGATTCGCTTCAAACGCAGTTCAAAAAAAAGTTCCCAAAAGTACAACTCAACAATAATGCAAATGCAAACATTTTTAAACTCGATTTTATAAGAATTTTTTATCATATTTATAACCAATGAACATGACAGTATTTCAATGAAATGATTTTTTTTAATTTTAAATACCCTTCTTCTAAATAATTTCAAGCAATTATCATAAAACTTAGGTAAAATGTGTAAATTATTTTGTGAATATGTCTCTAATAAGTACATTTGTATAAATACTCGTATCTGCTGTGTAAGGTACCTATATAAAAATATTATTAATAAATATTACATTTAATACCTACAGTATATAACAAATCGATTTCTTATCATAATATCATTTATACCTACAGCCTACATAAAGAGTAAAGTGTACTGTGACTGTAAACTGTAATAGTAAATAGTGTTTATGTAGGGTACTAATAATACTAACTTACCTACCTAGGTATATGTATTTCGGTAAAAAATATACGTTATTCTGTGCAATTGAAGATTAATTATTACTTTAAATTACCCAAAAAATACTTTTACAGGGCTACCTAATATAATTGATAGGGGTATGAATTTTAGACTAATTTCGACAATTTCATAGCTCAAAACTGACCCTTGGACGGATTATTAGGTATATAAACAAGAAATTCAACATTTTGTAAATAATTAAAAAATACAAGTTATAAACTAGCCATGGGGTTCAAAAAATACGATATCATGATCCATGTCCAATTAACAAGAGATTCTATACACCTAACTAAATCAGGTTTTAAAGGTAAATACCCTATCTCTTATACCCACATACCAGATACTTTAGTATATACATACCCTACACTTGTATTTTACATATACCTATAAGTTTTAAAAATCCCATCAGAGATCAGTAAATTCATTTCCTCAGTCTCAGTCACATGAAAATCTTAAGAACTAAAAGTTCGTTCACTTGTATTGTGTGCAAAAGCAGCTTGTGATTTGGAAAATTTCTTTTAAAAATGAGGAAAATTGTAAGTTTATAATAAAAAATACTATTAGAATTTTCAATTTCATGACTATCTTCTCAAGTAGGTTTTGCTCGCTCTAACTCTAGCTGTTTTTTATACTTGTCTAACTATAACTGAAGGATCTAAAAAAAAGAAGGGTAATATAATATACTTTTATAAAAAATTATTTTAAACTAATAATCTATCTAATCTAAATCTAAATTCAAAGGATACGGATGGGGTTATTATTGGTAATATTCCTAATTATTATATAATTTCTAATTATTTTACATAAGTACCTACATAATACTGTATAATTTGATAAGGCCTTTGTACGAGAAATGGGTATGTTAGTCATTATTATTATAAATAGTAATCCTATGTGTAATAGTAGATTGAAAATGTTAACAATTTGTTTTATACTTTTTGTTTAAGGCTCATAAATCAGGTGGAAGGTAAATATCTACTCAATTTGTATAAAAGCAATTAAAATTAGATACCTAATTTTTACAATTTTTAAAACAAAAAACTAGTCCTTTCGGAGGATGGGGTGGATATGGTAAATTTCTAAATTTTTCAATTCAATTTAAATTTTTGCAAAATAAAGTAATTAATTTTTGTGTACTATTTATTAAAGGTGGTTGGGGTACCGGAAGTGGACATGTAATTTTATATATTTTAAAAAATCATTTGATCTAGAAAAAGTCTAATTCTAATTGAATCCTTTGCTGTTTGCTTAGGGACCTTGGGGAGTGAGGAATGGGGGTTGGAAGGCATCGGGTTATGGCTTTGGTAAATTTCTAATGATAAAGCAAGTCAAATATATATTATTTAAATTTTATTTTCTAAAGGCTCAGGATGGTCAGGCTGGAATAGTTGGGAGGACGATTTTTGGAACTGGAGGAAATAAAATCTTAAAATAAAAACTTAATATCACTTATGAAAAGTATTTAAGAAAGTAATGTCGAATTTATTTAGGTATATATAATCTTAAGTACCTAATGTTATTTTAAATGTTATATTGTTAAATTTTAAAAATAAAAAATGTAGAAAGGAAGAGAGATTTTTGAAGTGTATGTATAAGAATAAGTACTAGAGTAGAAAGTAGTATAAAACTTTAACATTATTTAATATACATGAATACACATTATTGTATATGGTACTTAAATAATAAATGGTACATACCTTATTTTATAGAATAGATATTCATTGCTTTATCTTCACTAACAGATATTAATTTATTCTCTGAAGTCCAAACAACAGACCAAATTTGATCAGTATGTGCATCAGTAAAGCAGTGTAAACTTGTCCTTGTGTCCACATCCCAAATTCTAACACTTTTGTCCGCCGAACAAGATGCAAATTTATATCCATATGGAGAAATTGCAAGACCTAGTACCCATGAAGAATGTCCAGATAATGTACCAATTATTTGATAATCATACCTAAACAATATTTATGGTAAAAATAAAAATTTATAAGTCAATATCCAGTGCCTTATGGTATAGCTTTTAAATATAGGTAATATAAAAAGAATGCTTACAAAGAATAAATCTTGATATGTTTGTCATCTGAAGCAGTTATTAAAAATTTAGAATCTGGTGTGAATGCTACTGCTCTGACCGGCATCGCATGTCCTTCAAATGATCTAGTAAAAGTTCCACTTTCATCCAATAAGCTTACAAGTCCATTTGAACTTCCACATGCGACCCATTTACCATCAGGACTTGTTGCAATACATAAAGCCATTTTATTATTTTTAGTCTCGAAGGATTTTTCTTTCTTCCCTGTTTCAACATTAAAGTATTGAATCTTCCCATCACAACCACCGGTTATAATATGCTCGGAATCTCTTGTAAATTGAATCTTTAAAAAATAAGTATAAATATGTAATTAAATTACTAATAAGCCAACTTAATCTAAAGTAACTAATCGTAAGACTTAATCGTAAGACTTACAGTCCAACATTCTAATGGGCCAGAATTAATTGATCTCTTCATATCGCCAGTCTGTAGATCCCAAATACTAAAAATTTAAATTTATAATTAATACTCTCTGGTTAAGGTTAATACCAGTAATAATTGATAAATTGAAAAAAGTATAATATATAGGTACTGGTACCTACCTAATATTTGAGTCAAGTGATGATGTTGCAAAAAAAGAGCCATTTGGAGCCACAACAGTAGATACAACACCTAATGAAGGTCCATCTAAGGATTTGTATAATTTTAAATCGTCTGGTGGATCACGGTGAGGTTGGTATTCCCACATCTAAAAAAATTATAAATGATAAGATAATAATATAAAAAAATGTCTATTCAATTGCCTTTACATTTTATGAAATGAAATTGATAAAAAAAGTAATGTAAAATGAACCTTAACAGTATCATCAAGAGATCCAGTTATAATTCTAAATAATAAAAAAAATATTATATTTATAAGATTACTTTTGATAAGATTTAAGAAATGAAGGTTTACAATTAAAATTGAGCAAAAAAACTAACCTTCCAGCTTCGGTGAAAGATTGAGGATATTGATACCAGTCTGCAGCCCAAATGGCTTCTTCGTGAGCCCCTTCATACCTCTTGATTATCGAGTACTGTCAAAGTAAATTGATTATTATTATTAGATACATTTTTTTATAATTTAATACTTTATTTTATAAAGTTTTAAATAAGGTTAAAAGTCGATTATTTAAAAAAACTACAAAAATTAAGTACTTTTTATGTATAAAACCTATGACCGTTTACTTCTATAGAATCAGATCAGATCGATGCTATTACTCAATTTCACACAAAAGTACCTACTTCTAAATAAATGTGGGCAAAAAATTTGATTTTTCAGAGCTGAATTTAATGAAATAGAACTTGGCATTATTGCTATTTCACATACAGATGTAGGTGTAATAGAAGGTAAAATAGAGATCATTTTAAATTCATCTCTGCTTGACAAAATATATTTTGGCCACTTTACAAGTACTACCTAAACCTAACCATAAATCTGGCTTTTCGGAGAATTAAATAATAAACTTTAATAAGCATTACCTACTCAATACAATACTCAATTATGCATGGTATTATTATTAGCCGAATTAAAACAAATAAAACCTTAAGTTCAGCACTGACAAATCAGATTTAGGTCTCAGTATTACACGTTGGAAGGTAAAGAATGTGAAATTGCATACTAAAAATTGGGATTTTCAGAGCTGATTTGGCCGTAGACATGACATGACATAAAATTTAAAATGACTATGCATGAAGTTAAAAATAAAGTAATAAAATGCCTCAAGAAGTGTGCTTTTTATAAATTATGGTTGAACATGGCAGGCAAAAAAAAGTAGGTAAATTAGTTAATTATACTCACCTGACCCATAATCGAGCTTGTCACTCAAATTGCCTTGGACCAAAATCAGGTTTCTCAGAGAATATCGTCTGGTACAATTAAAAATTAAAGCGTAAATAGTTAGTAAAAAATTAAAAAACCATTTTACTTTTTTTCCGCACTCACTCACTCTTTTCCTATAATAAAAAATTCAAACCGGCTCAAAAAGAATGGGCGAGAGTGCGAAATATATTTCAGCACAGTTTGAAAAAAATAAAAACAAAGATTTTATTGGACACTTGAAAGAAATCGTCAATTTTATCAATTTTTGGACCTAAACCTAAAAGTGACCAAAAGAAAAGGTGACAATTTCTATCGGTGGAGTGTTTCAATCCCTTTATAGGTCAAATTGTACGTCCTTATTTCTTAAGAAAGAGGTGTAAAGGTCATTTTTACATTTACTTATTGTTAGCAGTATTTGTACAGAGTGTACAAAGTGTCCAACTTCGAGAATCCAGAATCAGAATCCAGACATTAATTTATTAATCGTAGAAAATTCCAGGTCCAGGCAGCAGCTGGTAGCCTTGAAGATCCGGTCAATGCCAAAGGTCAAAGGTAAAGCACACATATACCTAAACTAGCTTTTATTTTACAATTTTGTAAACCACAATTCATCTCATTTTCATTTCATATCGAACTTGTTTCATATTTATTCTGTATTCTAATTCTATTCTACTTACTTTTATTCGTTTATTCATATTCATAATTTATCGTCAGTTCAGTGTCAGTTTAATTTTGACAACCGGTGACCAGCTCATAAATTCATAAATTAAGGTTATAGTCTAAAATATCATATTTTGGTCTCAACTCATCATTTAAAAGTGAATTTGAGGTAAAAAGTAGAGTTTTCAGAGATGAATTATGTGTACATTACATGCATACTTGGTAGATCATACAACACGGCAATGCAATATTTATAAAAATATGTTAATGTTAGGTCTATGTCATGGAATGTCATGTCATGTCATCTAATTCTAATACTTTTATGCCTTTCTACCTAGGCATTCTACCCCTACCCTACTACCACTAACCTTACCTATTTATAAATATATTACCTACCTGAGTAAGCTATCAAAGTACATAATCATCATTTAAAAGTAATGATTTACTAATCAATCAGTAGCTTAAAAAGCCTTTACTTATTATTGTAATGTATGTAGTATTTCGTACGAACCACGAATTATAAATATTAGTCATTTAGTAGGTTAGGTTAGTTAAATTAGTGGTAGTGGTACTGCAAGTTACAAGTCACATTAATTGACTTGGTGTTGTATTCGTTGTCGTTGTCCCTTTTATTTACATACTTATATTTATATCTACATGTAGTAGGTTTAATCGTAAATATCGTTAGTTTTAAAGGAAGAATAGAAAACTAGAGTTAAAATAAACTATAAACTTAATCTAATGACATTTATTTTTTCAGAATTAAATCCAATGAAGTATTGTCATTGTAATAAAAGACTTGATCGAGAATCTCTTGAAGTATCTTACTAACTACCACTAACTACCACTATCTACTGTTTAACTGCACCTGCAAGGACTTGCCAAAAGTAAGAAATCATTCAATTCCCAAGTCCTGCTGCTGTAAGTTGTAAGGTAAACAAGACTTTTATAAATTTTTATTTTATATAAAAGTATTTTATATTTATCGTAAAATAGGTAGATATAATTATAATTTGTACATCACATTATCACATTATCTATCTTATTATTATTTACATATCTATTTATTTTATTAGAGAGCCATTTTATTAGATTATTTTATTAGAGATGTGAAAGATTTGTATCATATCAATTTTAAGATTCGATACTGATGCAAACCTCTTATACTATACGAGTACCTAACCTAACACCTACATATTATTATATCATACCTATTCTGATTCTGATACTCTATATTATTCTCTCTTATTTTAATTTAACTTTCGTACCTATTACTTATTAACTTATTACACTTACCTTATATTGTAGCATACAGCGTACAGTACATACCTATCAGTATAGGTAATTAATTCGGGATTAGTTTTTGCATTACCCAATTATTTTTAATTTAACAGTACAGATACAGAGTTATATTCTGCAGAGTATACATACTTAGGTACATACATACTCAGGCCTCAGGTACCTACTAAAATTTCATTTCAATTTCAATATCTATTTTAAATTTAAAATTTCATGCAATGACTTTGCACTGCTACAATTTTACAATGCGGGTACCTTCCAAATATATTTGTAATTGTATAAAGTATAGGTACTAGGTATTACCTATAATAATATCAATATCAAGTTATAAGTACAAAGTACAAGTGTACAAATATGATCACGATTATATTATAAGTCGCTTGCATTTGAAAACGGAATTATAGTAGTACACTAATTGTAAAGTAATTTGCAAATTCTTTAAATGTGCAAGCTGTTTTTTATTTTTTATTTACCTATTATATATACAGATAGTTCTATTATTTTTAGCCTAAAAAGTTGAGCAAACATTCCTTTTATTTATCGGCTACCTAATTCCTAATACCTAACTTTTTGTATTAATTTTGGCTTGGTAGGCATATAAATATAATTTTAATTTTAAATCAACTAAAATTTTTGCTTTTAAAAGCTTATGGTTATGTAGTAGTCAGTTGTATTAATATTAATATCCCTAATTACGAGTATATAATGTAGTTTTCGATATTTTAGCTATGAAATGTTTTGTTTTTATTCTGAAAATGGTGGTAAATTATTTTATTATTTATGTTATAAATAGGTTCCAGGGGCAAAAGTATGGACGGATAGTGTAATGGAAGTGTTGTTGTTGATGAAATGAACTAATAAATGGATCTACTAGCCCCAAGTGCTGTAAAATCTAAAGCCTAAGGGTGAAGGGATGAAGAAAAGAGAAATATTATTATTGATATCGACACCACCCCAAGCAATACTAAAATGAAACTCAAGCAAAGCCGAATGAAAATCAAGAGTAAATAGATTAGTTCACCAGAAGAGAGAAGTATCCAAGAGAAAAGGATCATTGTAAGTAAGTAAGCAACTACCTACCTACTGTGTATGTTTGTACTAGGAATAATAATATTATTTTGTATATTATAGTATATCGTAAAAACACACTGGCTGGCTGATCATAGAATAGGAGCCAGGCTGACGAGACGAGCGAACCAAAAAAGTTCCAAGGGAGCTCAAAAAGTATTCTCAAATCTAGGTATTGCTTTACTTTTATGCACTTACTGCTATACAGCCATCATATCATTTCATTTCATTTCTCATCTAAAATTCTTATATTATTATTATCCTTCCTTCCTACCCTTTTTCAAATTTCTTCTCTTCCTATTCCTACTTTACTTTACTTGCTACTACTACTACTACTAGTTCTACTACACTATTAAGTTTTAGTAGAGTAGTAGTAGTAACTTTAAACCTACTACTAGACTTGAGTCATAATATTATAAAATTATAGGATTCTTCTATGTGTATAGTTTATATGCAGTAGGAGAACCCCAGATTTTTTTTTCTCACTAACTCACCCTCCTTCGTTCTCGAGGAATAGTATTAGTAGAGTAGTATTACAACATTTTCTATATACATATTCCTAAAGAGAGTATAATAGTAAAAATTTTGTGTAATAGCACAGACCAAAGGCAGACGCAGAGAAGCTCGCCCCCCTCGCATATCAAATACCTACTATACTACTTGCTAGTTAAACCTCCATCCAGTTCATCGTACAGAGAAGATAAACACAAGAAGAGAACTCAAAAACTCACTGAACTCACCAGAGTGACAGAAAAGTAGGAGATGGGAGCTGTGAAATAATTAAAAAAGAAAGAAAAATAATTTATCTCGAAAAATTCTCTCCTTATCATCCTTATTAGAAAATCCATTGTTAAGATTAAGATTTTAATATTTCTGCCTATGTGTGTGTGTGTGTGTGTTTTTGTGTGTGACTTTTGTACTAATCAACTCCTGTTGATGAGAATCATTAAGAATTTTTCAGACTGAATGTTTTTCAACTAAAAGAATTTCTTGATAAAAAAATGCGTCTACTATAGTCTATAATAATTTATTATGAATTGAGATCAATGGTATTGATTTGAGTGTGGAAGTACTTTTCTAGTGAAATTACAATCGTACGAGTCTTATTTTAAAGAATTTGATTGAACTTCTATGAAATTAATTGTAATAATGTTAAATATAATGTAGAAAAGTAGTTAAAGGGAGTTACATTCTTTGGTTGTTTTTGTGATTCTGCTGTCTGCAATTAAAAAGTGTGTAATTAGATGCTGGAGAATTAAGCAATAATAAATCAATAAATATTAATAAAATAAGGAGAAAGAGTAGATTAGAAATTGAAATGAATACTTACGGTCAAAATCATCATCATGAAGAAAATGAAAATTTTACACTATTGGACATTTGTTCAAAGGTGGTCGCTGAATCAATACCCTTTTCTTTAATCGAGGAGAGATATGACCGAATTATACCAGAACCAGGTTTGTACATATTTTTTTACTTATTATTTTTGCAGGCTCAAATTTAAGTCTTGTTAAAGTTAAACAGTAAATTATCATTTCTTTGCTATAAATTTAAAAATATGAATTTTATTATTACAGTTCAAAAGAAGATAATTTTTTACTCATTTCCAAAATCGGAAGAATCAATACTTTTATATTCAACTCTCAATAATAATGCAACATTATCCTCCTCATCATCATCAAATAATTTTCACAATTTGTTGGCAGCTGCGAATGAAAATCCACTATTATTAGATCCTCAATTGAATGGAAATCAACCAGGTGGTGGAGCCGGGGCTGGAGATGATCTAAATGGAGCTGGTGTAGGGATTGGGATTAACCAATTTGATGTAGAATTGCCGATAATTGCCGTTCCATCAACTTCGGCCATAAATAATTCAGCATCATCTACCTCCACTAGCTCGACAAGTAGCAGTTTTTCAAAAGGTTTGAAAATTTTAGATGACTTTGTTGCAAAATGTGGTACATTTCATAAAAGCCTTGAGATACATGAAAGATCGATCCATCGAATTAATTCCCGGTTCAATACGTTTTTTAAGAAATCATCAAGCAATACTAATAATACTAGTAGTAATAATCAACAGGGGAGTAGTGGAGGATCAAAGAAAAAACGAAGACTCAAGCCATTGTGTTCATCATCGTCAAATAATAGTTGTAGTATTAGTAAAAGATTAAAATTATCAGAGGAAGTTGGTAGTAGTAGTAATAGTTATTTTAACAATAAAAGGAATTATTCATATTCATCTGATAGCGATAGTAGCGATTTTGATGACAACTCCAGCGATGATTACAACTCAGAATTACAATCTAGTTCAGAAGATGAAACTACAGCAGCTGCAAAATCAAGACATTCACCCACACAACGGAAAGCTTTAGCAAAGAAACAGCATCATAACAATAAATCAAATAATAATTACTCAAATTATAATACTTCAAAGGGGAAAAATAAAACTCCTATTTCTAATAAAAAGACTTTAAATATTAATCACAAACCTAAAAGGAAAAGGAAGAGAGCTATAAAAGTACATGTACATCATCGAATTGATAATGTTTTACAGGTAATTAGAAAATCTCAAGTTATCTAATATAATTAAATGGTTTATTAACTAATAAATTTTTTTTAAATTTAAAGGTTGGATTTCATTTAAGTGGCACTGTAATTCAAGTAAGTAAAAATCATAAAGTAGTAGTAAATAAAGGGATATATTAGTATTAACAATTTATTTTATTTTTCATCCAGTTTAATTATAATGCATATAATTTGGCAATGGAAAATAATACTCCAAGTAAATCATCATCATCATCTACTTCAAATCATTCCTACGGTGTTGGTGGCAAAAAGCAAATTATTGTTCAGAATTGTAATAAACGTGTACTCTGTAACTCGAACTCGAATGAGCTTTTTCAAGAGTTTAATTTTGAGGCAAATCAACAATGGAATAATCCTCATTCCTCAAAGTTTTCCACATCCTACAGGGTTTCATTGACTTTTGATCGATGCAAGATAACCAGCACTTCTTGCACTTGTTCTCATCAAGGTACCTATTATATCAATTAATTTTAAACTATCAAAACATAAGGACATATAAGCCTGTTATTGCCTATTGTAATGTAATACTCTGTAGGTAATGTAATTAAAATAAAATATAAAACTTTTCATTTTTAGATATTTTTTGGTGTGAACATGTCGTTGCTCTGGCTCTTTATCGAATTCGATTTGCTGACCAAATTCAATTAAGGGTACCCATATCTGAAACTTTGTTGCAAATGGATAGGAATCAACTTCAGGTAAAAATATATTATGAAAATTAAATTTAATAGAACACATATTTAACATTTTAAACTAATAACTCGAACATTTTTTATAAAGAAATTGGTCCAATACATAATATCAGATCACTTGGCAGAGATTCTTCCTGTAAGTTAATCAATCATTTTATGAATTTAAAAAACTTATATTAACTTCTTTTTTCCAGACTGCGCAAAATTATGCAGATTTAATATTAAGAAAATGTGGTAGAGATGAAATAAATAAGATTGCAGGTTCGTGTAGTTTTTTATTTTTGTTATTGATATTTAATATGTAGGCATGTAACTTTAAATAATATATGTATTTTGAACAGGAGCCCCAGATCCAACTGCATTACCTGGTTGTTGTGGTCCCGATGATGAAGATGACGAAAATTCATGGAGATGGTATTTAGATGAGGATCAAGTTATTCAGCAAGTTAGAGCATGTCTCTCTAGTAAATCTAATTCAAATAAATTAATACTTGGAGGTCAACAAAAGAATTCGAGTAGTAAACATCAAATTCTTCAATCATTATTTCTCAAGGTAAATTATAATGCGATGCCTTATTAAAACCATAAGGTGTAAATTTAATTTAGACAAATTTTTCCTATTACTAAAAACTAAAATACATATATCTATTCCTAATCTATCCACATTCCTAATATATAAATTTAAAATATATGAGTAGGGTACTAAATATACAATTTTTGTTAAGGTTCGAGAAATGTTGAAAGCCGGTGATAGTAATGGTCCCCGTTTACTTACAATTATCACTCAAGAATTTCTAAACAATAGTCTTGCTGATATTGGTGATGTTGGACGTTCAGGTCAATGGAGGAATTTGAGAGAAAGAGGTGATCATCAAAGATCTAGCAGGAATAATAATAACAATATCGTTCAGGCCCCAATATGTTCAACAGAAATTCCAAGAAATAGGCAATTATGGGATGAAATTGGACATCTTTGGACATGTATTGTGATGAATCCACAAAGTGGAAAGGTATACCTTTTATTTATAATTCTATGCTTTTCAGAAGTGGATTTAAAAAATATTTTTTGCAACAATTTTAAAATGTAATTTTTATTTTGTCAATTATAGGAAGTGAAATTAGGTTTAAGAAAATTGCTTTTAGAGTTTAATGAACATCCTGCAGCTTGTCTACTTGAGGACCCATCAGAGATCGAATCTGAATCAGCCCTAGAATATTTACCATGTAATGAGTGTAATTGTTGTAAGAAAAATATTGAAAGTTTATTGGATAATGAAGAATTAGAAAATTCAAATGCCAGATTCAATTGTAAAAGCCCTTCACTCTCACCAAAACCCTCAACAAGTAAAGGTAATTGTAGTAGCAGAAAAAGATCTCATAATCATCATCACGATACTATTGCAAGTCCGAAAAGTTCAGCTAGTAGTAATAGCAGCGGCAGCTCAAAACGACACAATGTTGGTAAAAATAACGCTCTGTCACCAACTGGAAAAGCAAATCAACCAAGAACTGTGTTTTCGAGGTAAAATATTTTATTTCACGATAAAAAATTATATTATACCTACCTACTACCTAGGTACATAAAATAATACTGGTTTCTTTAATATTTTTAATAGGGCCCTTGATTTTACTCTTGTTGAATGGCCTAAAACATTTCTCATTGGGCTTGAAGATATTGTCGATTTAGATTTAAGTAAGTTGATCATAGTTTTAATTTTTGGATCCTTTATTTTTAATATCTATTTAATCTAAAAAATTTTTTAATTGTAGTGACAGCACGTGTAGAAGCATATCGAAGTCATGGTCATGAACATGAAGCAGTAACATTGGCTATTGAGATAGTTAAAAGTCTGAGGAATTCAAGAAAAAATAATTTCAGTAAGCATTCATTCTCTTCATCAAATAAAGAAGAAAAACTTGACTTGACCAAATGCCCACAACATGGATTTAAATCTCAATTGAATCGCCAGCTAGAACCATTTTACATTCTTTTTGATACATTGACTGAAGCTGCATTTTCAAATCTACCAAACAGCAAAAGAAATCAAAAGAAGTATACTAGAACAAAACTTTTAGCTTTAGCATTTGAAGTTGCATTAAAAGGATTAGGAATGAACCGAGAAATGCCTCGTGGGTTATATGCACAAGAAAGAGCGGCCAGATTAGAAGAAAGATTCATTGTCAAGCTACAAGAATTAGAAGCAAGAGTTAAAGGTGATGCTCGAGAGCTACGCGAGACACTTGTCAAAGTTTTGCTCCGAGAATCAAGAAACTTTCTTTTAATTGGGGAAAATGGTAATAATGTTGGATTTTATTCTGAGGACGAAGAAGAATCGGAAATTACACCACCAAATGCAAATAATCATGGTATAAATTTGAGAAAGTCACCAACACCGAAAATGCAAACTAGGAATTCCTCACCTCAGCCACTAAATCTAAATGCTAAAAATACTCGTGGGAGTAGTAGTGCTGGTGGTAATCATTCACATGGAACTCGAGGAAAAACATCAAAGTCTTGTAAATGTGTTTGCAAACAATGTTGCCTTCATCATTGCTCATCAAGATCAGCACTAGCATTGTCATCTTTATATTCTCTTTCATCATTTTCTACCACATCATCATCTTCATCGTTAAATACATCTTTGATAGCAACTACAAAAACTTTCATATGCTCGTCAGCTTTCAGTTCTTCTGTTGGACCTAGTTCAATGCCAGTTCATGTGTTTGGAAGATACCTTTTCAATTCTTTACTGCAATACGATGCTGAGCTAGCATATGAGATTGGGCTCAGATCGATGCCTTTGAGATATTTGGATGAATATTTAAAGGAATGTGACACTGAGGCTGAAGCAACATCAAGAGGTCTTTTTAATTGTCAAGTTCCAAAGTACGATTATAGGGATGAGAATGGAAGATTTTTAAATGGTGGTAGCAACAATCGACGAAATTCTTCATCAGCAGCACCTTCATGTTGTCATCATCATCATCGATCTCTTAATCGTTGGTATACTCTAGGGCATATCGAAGTACAACAATGTACACTAGCTAGCACACTTCTATTAAATGCAGCATCAATGGCAGGAACTTCAATAAATGATTTTTCATCAAATTGTTCAAATATTGATGGAGAAGAATTAGATATGCTTCCAGCTATTTTGGTACTAATAAATAAACTACTTATTTTTTGATAAATTAGTGCAGAATTCGAATGGTCATTATATTATGTATATTTTTTAATTTCAGGATTCAGCAATGCAACATATTCACTCAAGCTCGCATCTCTTTAGACTAGCACAAGAATGTTTTAGAAATGCGACTTCATCAAGTTCTGCATCAAATGTTGCATTGCCGGATGGAGTTGGAAGGCACCAGCAAGCAATACTCATTGCTCATAACCATCACCATCAACAACAAAATGCAGGAGTTCCAGGTGGTAATGGACATAGTGAAGCACCTAATTCCATAACTATACAAAGAGGTGGATTGGAGAATCAAACTCATATACATCGACTTCGTTTGTTAAGTGCAAGTTATAAACTCGGTTTAAAGGTTATGAGAATGACTTTGAATTCGGTTCAAAGAAGACGCTGGGAAATGGTAAATTTTAAAAATATTTTTTATTATTATGTACCTAGTTTCTTATAGTTTTTATATTTTTATTATCAGGTTGGCTGGATGGTAGGATGTGCTGTTGAATTAGGACTTGATGCAGTACTTAATTTATTGCAGAATTGGTGGGAATTTTTTAATCCAACAGAAGCAGCTGGTAATATTTTTAGTCATATTCTGTATTATTGAGCATGTTCTATTTTTAAATGTATCTTTATTAAAATATAGGTTCACTAGCATCAGTTGTTATGAATAGAACAATGAGTTGTTCTTCCTCATCATCATCATCGGCTTTACGGTCAAGATTTGGAGGTATTCGAGGAATGGAAGAACTTTCTAGGACTGCAAGAGAAGTTGCTTTACAGTGTGCTAGAAGGGTAAGGAATATTTTATTTTAAAACACTACATAAAAACTAATCAATTGATTTTTTACTAATAGGATCCGCCAAATTGTGCCCTTAATGCATTAACATTATGCGAAAATGAACCAATTGCTTTTGAAACTGCCTACCAAATTGTAGTTGATTCAGCCACAAAGAATTTTGGGCATAATGTTAGCATAATGATGACATCACAGCAGATATTTACAATTGCAAGGTACATGGAACACAGAGGATATCCAATGAGGGCCTACAAATTAGCACTTTTAGCAATGGAAAATGTAATCATTGGTTTCAATCAAGACACGCATCCAGCAATAGCAGGTAAACATTGTTGTAAAATGCTTACATTTGATTTTATACTACCTTCTATACTAAAAGTATAAATGTATTTTAATTAAATTATGTTCAATTATTCAATTTAGATATACATTGGGCTTGTGGTTTAAGTCATTCATTGGGAAAAAATGAATTAAATGGAATTGTCCCGATTTTAGTGAAAAATGTTAAATGTGCAACCGTATTAAGTGACATATTAAAAAGATGTAGTGCTGCAGCTACAAATAATGGACCAATACCAATGCTCAACCCATCAAATACTTCAAATACATCATCAACCGGTCAATATATTATGGGAAACAATTGCTCAACAAAGAAGTCACATCATCATAATGATCTTTGTGGTCATTCAAATAGTAAAAAGTGCCATTCACAATCCAATAAATCATCAAATTCATCATTAGCAACTTCGGGGAATTATTCAATTCCGCCTCCATGTCCAGGTATACATACATATTATTTAATCTATTTTTTGTAGCATTATACATACACTCTTTAATTCTAATAATAGATCCATATTCAATACACTTTAGAGTGAAGGTTTTCTAAAATCAGTTTTTTTTTAAATTATAGCTTCATGTCCTCATTTTGCTACAAGCTCATCGAATCAGATTCAAGCACACAGTAGACATCCCCCACATCTGATGTTAAATTATGATCGGCCACCTCTCAAACATTTAGTAGATGCTACAATTGCTGCATTTATCAACACAATTCATTCAAGATTGACACACATTTCACCTCGACATTACACAGATTTCATCGAATATTTGTCAAAGGCAAGAGAATCTTTCCTTTTGAGTTCTGACGGCCTTGAAAAATTTCATCAAATGCTTGACAATATGAGTTTAACTTATAAAGGTAAGAAAAAACTCATGTTCTTGGTAAAAGAACGATTTGGAGAATTAAATGGAACTTCGTCTCTTGGATCTCTTTAAAATTAAGTATTTAGCTAGGTAATATATAAAATAGTATTCTCATAATTTTATTTTAGATTTTTTTATAAATGTATACGTAGTTAGTGTGTAAATATTGATTGCCTTAAATGGGACAAATTTTATCTTGACCTAGATAGTATTTTGTAGAATTTGAGGGATAATTCTTCCTTTTATTTCCTAAATATGTAATAATCATACAATTTTAGTGCATTTATTTGATTTTGTATTGTGTCAATATCAAAACCATTATCAACTATCAGTATAATTTTAACTAAATAGTACATATACTACAAGTATCAGATAGCTTAGGTAGATAATAATGTAAATATAAATAATTATAAACATACATTTTACTGATATTGGGGGTCTTTTAAACATTTTTATACTCTTTAATTTAAAGATAATCAAGTCCAAACTGTATTCATCTATTGTAATTGTAAAGTATAAAATGTAGGTTAACGATTAAGTTAAAAATATACTTACTTATTACTGTATTATTAGAGATTAGTAAAGTCAAGGGCCCAATAACGAGTACATAAGTACATAATATTTTAGGCATAAATTAGATGGTCAATATTCTTCCAATTAGTAAACCAATATTGCCTAATATAGGGTACCTATATACCTATACTATCTAAATCATAGATATTTATTATTAGAGTAGTAATTAGAATTAGCTTAGATTGTTCCATTCCAATCCAAAACCAAAATTTTAGGTTAGGATAATTAATACAACTGTCAATTTAGACTTTTTATTAATGAGTTTTTTTAGTATTTATCTATACCTTGGGTATTTAGTAATATTTAGTATTTATCTCAATTTTTAGTAACGAATTTTATAGTATTACAAATATGTGTAGACAATTAAACGTGTTTTTGTGTTGTACAAAGATCTAGTTTAGGTTTAGATTATTATATTATTATATTAGATATATAATTATATTTAGGTAAATTATATTTAAAAGACTGAAAAAACAATATTTTATAAATATTGTACTACTACTATATTTATACACTAATGATGGTAAAATATAAATAAGTATCAAATATTAGATAAGCGGAGGAGGTATAAAATATTTTTTCCTTTGACATATCGACGACTGCATTTATAAAAACTAATCTTTTTACATCAAAAAATGAAAAGGTCTTTATTAGTCCAAAAGGCTCTCATAATATAATATACAGATAAAAAAGCACAAGCGTTCAGTTCAATGAATAAGTGAAGGATTACGATTACGATATCGAGATCAAATAAGAATCAAGTGAGATATAAATATATTTTTTATATATTAAAATACAAAAATTAAAACTTGGAGTATGTCTTGTGTTATACAACTATCACTTTTTAGATTATAGAATTTTTATATTTTAGGTATGTATAAGTAGGATAATTATTGTAGATTTTGTTCTATGCATTCAACATCACAAAAAAACAACAAAGATTTTGAAAATATCTCCCAATGTGAATTTATGAAAAAAGTTAATTATTTATAAATAAGTTAGGTAGGTATATACTTACTCGTGTATGTATTATAATTTATTATATTTATTCTAATTTATAATTATTTATACTATATTTATGTATGTTAGTTAGTTTTATAATACTATCTGTGTTTATTGATCTAACAATTTTTGATAATCATTATCAACTTTAAACTTTTAAATCACAAAATGAGTGTAGGTATCTAGGTAGGAATTATTTTTTAGTTTTTAAGAAAATCCTTTTTATTATGATGGTTCATTTATATGCTAGGTTAGATATATTATTATTATTATAAACTATTTTTTATGTGATTACATTTTTTACCTTACCTTTTTACCTATACCCTATATTATTACAATTATATTTATTACTCTAGGTATTCTATACTTTTACTATTAGGTATTTACTACAAATATTTTAGTACATTGTAAACTATGGATGATTTATTTTATCTCTTTTACCATAAAACTTTTACTACCCAACTAGATTTAGATAGATACATAATATAGATTAGGTAGGGTACTCTACAAAAAAAAACAAAAGTATTTTGAAATGAATTTAATTAGACAAAATAATATGTAGTTTACGCGATCAATATAAGATTAATTTGTACATACAAATTTACAAATATACAAATACTTTATAAAAATTATAATTTCATAGCATGTGAATAAAACAAATGGACATATAATATAATAGATTATTCTTTAAAAAAATTAGGATTTTCTGAAAATTTCTGAAATATGATAGGAAATTTTGTATAGGTACCTAGGGTACTTTTGTAATTATAAGATTCTTTAAGGGCTTACATAAAGTAAAAAGATTGCAATTTTTAGAAAGAATAGTCTCAAATATCAGTAGCTTTTATAGTAATGGGACTTATATAAGGCATTGACTTGGCAAGGTTAATAAGACAGGAAGATTGATTCTATAAATTAATTATTAATTATTTCAGAGCCCGGACAAAAAAGGCACTTAAAATGCAAAAAAGGCTGTCTTAAAAGGCAGTTAAAAATGGCAAAAAAGGCACGTAAAAAGGCAGTAAAAAATCAAATTCTAATGATAACTTTCGTTTAAAATCAAAAAAAATTTGATAGACAAAATATAGAAATTGACTTTATTTTTTATTGTCATTTTTAACGAATCAATTTCCAAAAAAATTTACCACAAATTACCATTTTTGAAACTAAATTTGTTAAATTAAGACTTTTTTACAAAATTAAAAAAAAAACTTGCAAAAAACTATCATAAAAGGCCTTCTTTTTTAGCCAAAATAGCCAAAAAGGTTGAAAAATGACAATTTTTTTGAAAAATGGCCAAAAAGGCAGGTAAAAGGCAGGTAAAAGGCACTTATTCCAAAAAAGGCACAAAAGGCAGAAAAAAGGGCTCTTCATTAGCCTTAGTTTGACCTAAAACGGATATATCCCAAGTATTAGCATCATCC
>JAQIXA010000093.1:0-66809 GCA_034699045.1 Nanhermannia cf. coronata Gr-Ori-00579 | reverse complement strand
ACGGACGGACGGACGGACGGACATGGCAAACGCTATAGCCCTTTTTCCCCATTTTCAATGGGTGCGGGCTAATAATACACTTTTATTATAATTTTTTTCTTTTTCAATAGATATTCCTGTGTACAACAGTATTCCTACAATTGTTCCAGAGAGGATTTATATTATAGGAAAAGTGTCAAAGAAGTTGTTTTCTCGTGCAACAGTCCTTGTGGATGGATACTCGTCACATTTGGCAGATTTACAAAACAAGAGTCCTACAAGACCATCGCAAGTAAATAATAGGATGGTTATGCCACGAGTTTATTTTAATGAGTTTAGACATTCCACACTACGGAGTACTTCTAATTCTAATGTCAAATAAGTAGATGGGTTCTTATTTAGTATAGAAATGGTGAAAGTTATTCAATTTAAAGGCTCGCTACTCCTCGCCAATTGTATAACTAACAATCTTTGAAAATATCTTTTTAAATCAAACTTGCAAAAAAAATTTTAAATCTCATTTTAAATTGATATTCTCTTTAGAAGATATTATTATTTAAGTTTTTAAAATGATAGAAACAGTTTAGTATTTTTAATGTTTTTATCTTTTACGAAGGCTTAAAACTGTTTTAACTTATCTCGGTTTCGGAATCTATATTATAAAAAAATAGTTAGTTTTTAAAAGTGAATTTTACATATTCAATTAATTGTGTACCTTATCAAGCTATTCATAATTCATAGTATAAATAGGAAATATAAAAATAATCGTATTTTAAAGAGTAGATATTACTACATATTGTGAATTGTGAGTAGAATATTTTATTATAAATTTTATCGCATTTTTAAACCTTTTTCAGGAATTCCTATAATCTCGTTAATAGAGGCTGTAAAACTAAAACTTATGTAATTTACTATTTAGTTTATTACTAATTTATATTTATTGTTGTGTTGTAGTTGTAGGTAGTACAATTAATTTATTAGCAATTTCGCAATATTATGCATTAAAGATTGTGCCAACCGTCAAATAACCAAACAACGTCATATATTCATGAGGGATTTTTCAAACTAAATAGTGATTTTCCTAATTGTTTATATATAATATATTTAAAGTACCAGGATTTCATTGTTACCTTTTATGATGATAGTAAGTAGTAGTGTTTAGCAATAACTTTTGTTGTTTTATTGTTACCTGTTACCTATTTCATAAGTTTTAGAATCTATCTAAAGTTTAAAAGCATTTATTAGATAATCTACCAATCAAATATTTTCAACAAAATAGTCGGTACTTACTTATTAATGTACTTTTAGTTATGGTTCTTATTAAAGGAGACTTGTTTTATTAGAAATTAGAATATAATATTTATACATATGTATTATCAATCCTTTTAAAAAGTCCAATATAGAATCTAATCTGATCTGAATCTGAAATAAATTATTAAAATTAAATCGTATCTCTCTCATCTCAAATCTCAAAATAACTCTTTTCGAGATTCTCATTTTCAAAAAATTTCAATCCATTCCATTTTCTATTGGACTGATTTCAATGAAGACAGAAACAGAATGATCTAGGGGTACAGAAAGGTCTGATACCCTCTAAGAAAATGCAAGTAATTATGGACTTGAATGCCATTGTTATGTTATCTATTGTTGTCCAGTCCAATCCAATTCCATTCCAAATCCAAATCCAAAACCACAAATGACCAAAAAAATTGATAATTTTGGGCCAAAAATTCTTAAATTGCCCCAAAGTTGAGGCTTTTGAAGCGCTTAAGCTTGAAATTGGGTTTTTATAAAATTACAAAAATCCAAAATATTTTTTTATAAAAAATTTATAAATTGCAATTGCAATTAAAATTTAATTAACAATTAAGTGTAGGTAATTTTTTTAATTGACCGGTCAATAGTTAAGTGTTGAGAAAAAGTAATATAATATATTAAATAGCTGTATTTGGAACTTGATAGAGGTTTTTAAATGGCATCTTGACAAGCCTCCAATCCAAAGCATTTTAATTTTAAATATAGTATTAACATTAGTTAGTTAGGTAATTAAGTCCATTATTGTTCTGTCCTATATATTTACGTATAGTATAATGTCCATTTGAGATGGTGGTATCGTATTTTTATGACTCGGATGTGGGAAATTTCCACTATGGTAAGGGCTATTAAATTATATCAATTTATAACAATTATATCAAAAAAGTCGGTGCTAATTTTGCTAATTTTTAATTATTTTAGGGCCATCACATCCTATGAAGCCACATCGACTTTCGGCCACCCACAGTCTTGTCCTCAATTATGGATTGTATAAAAAGATGCAGCTTTATCGTCCCTACCGTGCAAGTAAGTAATTGCATAAGATATGAATGTGAATTCTATTTTATTTTATTTTAACTGATTAGGATCTGTATCTGTATCTGTATACCTTACATTAAAAGCTTCCTAATTATAATTTACTAAATAATTTACTAATTTACAAAATTTTTATGTCAGGTTCCCATGATATGTGTAGATTCCATTCAGAAGATTATGTCGAGTTTCTCCAGCGGGTCACACCTCAAAATATTCAAGGGTTTACCAAGAGTTTAAGTGTATACAATGTTGGTGATGATTGTCCTGTTTTTGATGGTCTCTTCGACTTTTGCTCTATGTACACTGGAGCATCTTTGGAAGGGGCTGTCAAGTTGAACAATGAGTGTTGTGATATAGGTAAAAAAATTAAAAATTTTCATAGTATAGTAGATTAAAAATATGTCATTGATTTGATTTGACACTACAAAATATAAACATGGTTTTACGTTAGAATTAGAATAGGGTACCCTACTAAAAATTCTAATTATTTATTAATAGCAATTAATTGGAGCGGTGGATTACATCATGCCAAGAAAACAGAGGCATCAGGGTTTTGCTACGTGAATGATATTGTCATTGCTATACTAGAAATGTTAAAGTAAGTTTTCTAAAGATAAAACCCGAACCCGAATATAATACACTACATTATATTAACTAATTACTTTACATATTTCTAGATACCATCAAAGAGTTCTCTATATTGATATCGATATTCATCATGGGGATGGTGTACAAGAAGCTTTTTAGTAATTTAAAAGAATCCTGATACGATACGATTCACGATATATGCTAATATTTTATTTTATCTTTCTTTAATTTTTAGTTTAACTGATCGAGTTATGACTGTATCCTTTCACAAATATGGAAATTATTTCTTCCCTGGCACAGGTAAAAACCTATCTCTTAAAATTTGACACTCAAGGTGAAAGTAATTAGGTAATTAATTTTTAAAACTAATTGAATTTGGTACCTACAGGAGATATGTATGAAATTGGATCTGAAAGTGGTCGATATTATTCCGTTAATGTTCCATTGAAAGAAGGAATTGATGATCAAAGTTATTTTCATATTTTCAAACCAGTCATTCAAAATGTTATGCTATTTTATCAACCCCAAGCTATCGTTCTTCAATGTGGAGCTGATTCATTAGCAAATGATCGTTTAGGATGTTTTAGTTTATCAACAAAAGGTCACGGGGATTGTGTAAAATTTGTTAAAGAACTAAATGTTCCACTTCTGGTACTTGGTGGTGGAGGATATACTGTTAGAAATGTGGCCAGATGTTGGACTTATGAAACATCACTTCTTGTTGATGAACCAATAAATAATGAACTCCCCTATACAGGTAATTTTTAAGACCATACTTAAATACGATTCTTTATTATAAATTCGAACGAATTATAATTTCTTTTCTCTTTCTAGAATATTTTGAATTTTTTGCACCTGATTTTACTCTACACCCAGAAGTTGTAACTCGGCAGGATAATGCGAATACTAAACAATATCTTGATTTAATCATAAAACATACAAATGAAAATTTAAAAATGTTACAACATGCACCCTCAGTTCAAATGCAGGATATTCCATCAGATTTAATAAGTATTGAAAATATTGAAGAATCAAACCCTGACGAAAGATCATCACAAGCTCAAGAAGATGCTAGGATTGAACCTCCAAATGAATTTTACGATGGAGACAAAGACCAAGACAAAGTGGAAACATAAATTTTTATATCTAATAAGTAGGGAACTATTTAGATTATATTATAAGTATTAAAACAGTTTAGCTATTAAAATTTTGATCTACATACATTTTCGACCATGTCCTTATTTTTCAGATCAATTTTTATCATCACATGTTATAATTTTAGTAGGTACTTATCTACATCTACCTTGCCTTTACTTGGAAGGAATTTTAATCTATTTATACTTTTTTTTAGTTATTTTTAATTTTGTGAATCAATCAATGTAGATTTTTTGTAAATAATTATGCCTATAGACAATAGACATAGGAATAGGAATAGGTATTGGACTACAGTATATACGCGATTCAAAAACACTAGGTAGATTAGATTTTATTTACACTTATTTTGTAATTAATGTATCATTAAAATTTTTATAACATAAAGAATAAATCATACTGACAACTCTATTTAAATTTTACATTAATAAAGTCTGATCTTGATCTCATATCCCTTATATCAGCACGCAATAATAAAACATATACATAGGTAGCTTCAATTTAGCATCAAAATAATTAGGTTCTAAGGTCCCAGTCTAATTCTAACCATAACTATACTATAAGTAACATAACTTCTTGCAATAATCACTTTCCTAAGGTTCTTTCTCCAACTAACTTTTCGACTTTTTACTAGCAAAATCTTACCAATTTCCTAATTGACTTACTGTAAAAGTAAATAGCTATCAATGTGCCAAATTCATTGATTAATGAAGCATTTAAATGATTAGTCAAAAAATTTCATATATTTTAAAAAAATTATGAATTTTTAGCACATCTAACCTGGTGAAAGTCAGTTAGTGAAAGAAAGTGACTTTGGCAATGATTTTTACCTTGGATCTTTTTGATTGAATATTATTGTAATCCCTTATTTAATCCTCTATTTGGGTCCACTTGGGACATGCATTGTTATAAAGGAACTTACTTTATATTATACCAATAATCGAGTTTTTCAGAGCTAAACTAGTAAATTTACCTTGAAAAACCTTTCGATTTTGATTTTGACCTTAGAATTTTATATATCTAATCTAATTTTTGATTTTAGATCAGAATCAGAATTCGGGATAAAATAAATTCCCTTCAGATAATGATAGCCAAATAAATAAAACTATTTAGCATACCAAAATATCAAACCTATAAATAATCTACTTTTTCAGAGCTGAATAGAAATTAAAAATAGAAGTAGAAGTAGAGAACATCTCAATCTCAAATCTCAAAATAAAAAGTCAAAAAATATTCTAAAAAATTCTAAATGGTGCTTATTCAATGTTGCAAGGAATTTAAAAACCAAAAAATAAAATAAAAATAAAAACATTTAGAATTTTATTTTTTCTTAAAATTAAAATTGCTAATTAAGTGTCCAATTTTTGTAAAATGTTCCAAATTCTAAGGGGTGCTGGACAGCGGAGGCTCACAAATAGGATTGTGGACATGTATCATCGTCAAATTGTCCCATTTTCAATGATCACAAGGGCTCGAAACCAAGATCCAGAGCAAGACCCTTTTTATAAAGCCGAAATGAACGAGAATATAATTAGAGGTAAGCATTTAAGTATAGACAATCAGCTCTGAAAAACCAAATTTGGTTTCTTTTTTTACATAATATTTACTTGTGAAAGGGACGCCGAAATCGGGCTTTCAGAGCTGAAATAATTTAATAGATTGTATAGGCTTATGAAGTTTAATTTGTTAATCAATTTTTTGTTTTAGGTTAGTTTATTTTTTTGTTTAACTTTTGTGCTCTTTTAATTTCTAGTTCCAGTTAAACTGAAAAAGAAATTGGATTTAAAGATGGAATTTGAGAGTACAAGAAAGTTTCAAAAGGTCCAGGGAAGGCAAAGAGCCATGACAGGATCAAAATCGGTAATTTCCTGTGAAATATTTAGATAAATGATTTGTACTAATGTTTTCGTTTTTTAGAAATTGGTCATTGAGTGCAGACGTCCGGAATTTAATCATTATCGAGGTCAAAGTTACTCATTTCGTACGGGGATGCCGATGGCTACAAAAGGATGGGGACATAGAAAATCTGCTGGAGATTTTATCAAAATTAAACCATTAGTAATTTGAGATTTGAGAATTAACTATTCCTATTTTACATTATAATTGGTGACCCTGTGTGTGTAACTTTAATTTTTGCTTTTTTTAAAAGAATATTCATGAATCTGGATTCAGGGAAATCGATGCGACATTAAATTTCGAAGATATTGGTATTGAAAAGGATTTAGTTGAAGAATTGGAAACTCAAGGTATCAAATCTGTTGCATCTATTCAAGGTACTGCTATTCCAGTCATATTAAAGGGTGGTAATTATTTATTAACTGCGGAAACTGGCTGTGGGAAGACTTTAGCTTATTTGCTACCAATTTTACAAAATATTATGAAAGAAAATAAACAGTCCAGGAGTCAACGTGGATTTAATGAACCTCATTCTTACATCATATGTCCTTCAAGAGATCTTGCATATCAGATTTATGGAGTTGCTACACCTCTTGCTGAAAAGGTTGGTGTTTCAGTTAAATACTTGCAAGGTGGTAATACCAAATCAAAAGTTAATAATCCACCAACAGAAAAAGTTGACCTAGTCATTTCTACAGTTGATATTGCAAATGCATTTTTGTCCAAAGATATTTACAATAATAAAAGTGTTCAACAAATTGTTATTGATGAAGCGGATACTTTATTAGATGATAGTTTCGCTGATGAAACAATCGAATTTTTAAAAAGATCTAATGTAAGCCATTATGCCATTTCTTATTTGAGTATATTTATGATTTGTAAAAATGTTATTTTTAATTATTGGACTCTTTTCTAATTATTTTCTAGTGTACTAAAGAAGAAATGCAAGTTATCTTTGTAAGTGCAACAATGCCATTAATAATAGAAGAAATTCTAAAAGATGTTATCAATGTTGATGAATTACAAGAGATCTCTTCACCCGGCCTTCACAAAATTCACCCTAACGTTAAGCAAACCTTTTTTAGATTAAGAAAATCTGATAAACCCGATAAACTTCTTGAAATTTCTAAACAAGAATTTGATTCAAAATCGGGACTCCAAATATTTTGGTAAGAACGAATTATACTACATACTATACTGCTAACTGCTAAATAATTCAAATGATAAATAAATAAAGATTTCCAAATAATTCCAGTAATAAAACAACGACCTGTCTATGGATGAAAAATTTTCTAAAATCTAATGGGTTTGAATGTGTTTCACTAAATTCTTCAAATTCCATAAAGGAGAGGAGAGGACTTTTAAGCCAGTATAATAATGACGATGATGTAAATATAATTGTATGCACTGATCTTGGCTCGAGAGGAATTGACTGTAAAAAGGTAAAATTCCAAGATTAAAATTATAATTGTCTGATCTAGATCTAATGATACTTTTGCATTATTATTTTGTTTTTGCAGACAAGACATGTTCTTAATTATGATTTCCCATTTTCGATGGCTGATTACATTCACAGATGTGGTCGAACTGGAAGAATAGGAAATGTCAAGGATTGTGAAATTTCGAATTTTGTATCAAGGCCTGCAGAAATTCCCATTTTAAATGAAATTGAGGTATAAAAATTTAGTTTTTTACCTGTAGTCTGTAGGTAGTCTAGAGAAATCAAACAAATATATTTTGTATTTTATTGGTAATATTTTA
Source organism: Nanhermannia cf. coronata Gr-Ori-00579 (assembly GCA_034699045.1). Lineage (NCBI taxonomy): Eukaryota > Metazoa > Arthropoda > Arachnida > Sarcoptiformes > Nanhermanniidae > Nanhermannia > Nanhermannia cf. coronata Gr-Ori-00579. The sequence goes on along the minus strand of JAQIXA010000093.1, from coordinate 59,084 downwards.
TGATCTGAATTTTTGTATTTTTTTAGATCGCAATTAGAAAAGAAATCGCTCTAAAAGGTGTTGATGGAAATATTAAGAAAATGCTCAATCAAAAGTACGGAATGTATAAATCAATTAAGCCTGATGAATTCTGATAAGAACAAGGTTTAATTTAATTTCTTAAGATATATCTAGTTTTTATTGAATTTTATTATCAAGCATTATTTTTATTATTAGTTTGATACTTTTACAAATATTATGTATGACCTTAATATTTCTAGTAAATCCTTTACCTTACCAATATTTTATACAATTTATAATTTACAGGTACAACAATTAAAATTATTATAAATATTTTTCTTAAAATCGATTTTTATAAATCTTAAATCTATGTCACTGTCACTGTCGTTCTGGATTGATTAATTTTCCGAGCAGTAATACTTATCTTTTAGGTATTTAACATTAATGATGTCTATTTGATACACCAATTTGATCGAAATCTTCAGATTGATTATTCTTTAATTCTGTCAGTATCCTTGAGAATTTTGACCATTCATCTTGCCCTAGTTAAAAATAAGCATTTTATCAATTTACCTCTCTAGGTATTTACTTTTTCAAGATCATATAAGAATGTCCACTTACTTGGATTCGCTAATTGTTCTCCTACTTCATAAATGAATATTTTCCCCGAATCATTTCCAGCACAAACATGCTGTCCATTTGGTGTCCACGAAACGCGATTTAAGGCAACAGGACCCTCCAGATTGACTGATGCTGTAGGTAATTCAGTATCGTTATTTAAATTCCATAAATCCAAACGTCCACTTCCATCAACAGTTGCAAATACAGCTGGATGTACAGGAGACCAGGCTAGAATTAGAATTTAAAGAACATAAGTAAATAAATAAAAATTAAAAACATAGGATACTATACTATACTATTTCCATTTTAAACTTTCGATTTCGAAATGAATTTTAGTTTTTAACTCACCAACATCATAAACATAATCATAACCAGTCACTTCAACTAAAATAGAATTACAAATTATCGAGTTAAAATATAGATAAAGGAAATTAAGCTTGATTTTAAAAGCAATAACAATTACATGAATAAATTGGTTTAGGTTCCTTTAGACTCCAAAGTTTAACACTCCAATCAAAACTAGATGTTAAATATAATTGTGAAAAGTCAATTGATCCTGGAACATTATGACTGCTAATTCCAGTTATTGGAGCATGATCTATAAACAAAACATATTTTTAATTTCTTTATATTACAATCCCTGTCATATCCTAATCAAGGTAGCTATACTTACGTCCAGCAAATGTGTCCAAAACTCCAGTTTTAGTTCCATGCCGACATGCTGAATAAACACTTCCTTCATCACTCCCAATAACGAAATTATTTACACTTCCTTTAGGAAATGCCAATGAAGTTGCAGCAACTATATATACACAATTTAGAATTAAAACTTGCATAATATTCAATTAAAATCCTATGTAATAATTACTAGATTTTCCTTGACTGCGTTGAAGATCCAATGTTTCTTGCGGCATAGCCAACATGTCTAATGACCACGAACATAATTTCCCGTCTGTTGAAATACTTATTACATTATGAGAATTTTGTGTTCCAACAACTTTAAGGCAATATACAGGATGGGTATGAGCAGAGGTTGTCAATGGACTCCTTTGGACTGGCGTTCTTTTTTCAACACGATTATCCCAAAGTACAATCGAACCAGAATAAGTTCCGCCGAGTAGTAAATTCGGATGAAATCTATTAATTTAAAAGATATAGTTACTTTTATGTTTTTGCAAAAATCCTTAAAAATTAATCAAGATTTACTTGGCAAACGTCGCAGACATAACAGGAGATTGTGTATGAAATATATATTCAGGAGTTTCTTTTTTAAATTTCATATTCCATACAAGGCAAACACCGTCTGGGTCATGCGGTGAATCTTTATTATTTGAATAACTTGCTAATAATAATTCAGGATGTTGAGCATGCCAATCTAATGAAGTTATGCATCTATTTTTCGACCATTTTTCATCGTAAAAAACTCGAGTTAATGATAATCTTGTAGCCGACTTTTCTTCTCTGTAATATAGAGAAATATAGAGAAATATAGATTTTATTAGTTTTAAAATACTTTCATTAAAAAAAGATCCTAAAATGTTATCCAATTTACCCTGTATCGTCACCATCAACATTTTCATAGTCGACAAAAATGTTCACACTGCTGTTCTCGCTCAAAGCTCTTTCCATAATCTTCGAAGTTTTTCCCAAAAATAACTATAATTCATGGAATATAAAGTTAAATAACTTATAATACAGACTAGGTAATGATAATCTCAGAATTGTTTCTATCTTACTTGAAATGGTTTGGACATAATGATTGTTTCTTTTTCCTCTTCGCTAAGTTCTTTAGGCTTTGCTTTTTCCTCCTTAATTTCAGCTTGTTCAGCCTCTGTAATAGCTGGTTGAACATCAGTAACTTGTGGCATCCCTGGAGCGAAATAACCAGGCGGTAGTTTGGGCATCCTTTGCTCCATTGAAAGTGACGATTCTTCATCTTCAGCTTGTCCATCATCAAAAGTTAATACTATGTTATAGTAGTAGAATAATAAAGAGCGTTAATTAAGCTTAACAAGCAAAAAAAATCAAAAAAATATACATATCTAAAAAATCATTCATACAAAACTATTAAAAATACTACCAAAATCAAAATATTCTAAATAAAATAGCATACAAACCGCAAACCTTTACTAAAATATGTGATCTAGAACTAAACCAAAATTAAATTAAAAACTAATAAAAAGCTGATTTTTATTTGTAAGTCGATTATAAGGTTAAGGTTAAAGGAAGCACAACTAGGTAAAAGGATTTTGAAAAATAAAAATAATTAGTGCAATATAATAAAAATTAAATGCTTTGCAAAGCAATTTTATGATTCTTTTTTTAAAGATATCTACCTGAATATTCGTCTAAATGAAATTCATCGTCCCATTCTAAACCTGGATTTAAATTGTATTCGTCTATGCGTGAAACAAATTAATAATGATCAAATTAAGACAAAAACGATTTTTTGTACATACTTAATCAATATTTTTCTAAATGATCTACTTTTTAGTAAACCTCAATAATATGTAGAATGTAGCCTATCTACCTAACGTTTTTGTAAATATCCTTTTCCATAAAATAAATGAATCATTGGGTCTGCAAAACTCTTATTAAAGTATGATAAACGAACTAACGTCCTTGACCTATCAAAAAGCAAAATACTTTGAGATATGGCATATATTATGTAAGTTATTGTAATATTTATATAAATGCCTTTGAAAGCCAGTATAAAAGCCAGTAAAGTAGGTAAGTAAGATAAGAGTAAAAAGCCAAAATAGAACAAGAACAAAGTAAGAATAGTAAAACAAAACATTCAATTTGAGGTAGGTAGTAGGTATCTCAAATCATTCGAAATTAAAAATAAATTCTTACCGTAATAATCATGAGTATGAGCTATTAACAAACAAAACAAACAAAAAATCAATAGAAGTATAGTAAAAATAATTAGAACTTATTTAATAATCTAGGTAATATATACAGAGGTAATTGATAAAAAGATAATAAAATATGTCATAGTTCATTGTTTATGGATCTTTTAAAAATTAAATCAAATTATCATGAAGCAAAACGAAACAAACATGGCATGAAATTATTCATGAAAGTTAAAGAAATTATATACATAATTATAATTCATAAACAAATGATAATCTTTGGATAAATGCATGCCAATGTAGAATGTAGGTAGGTGAAAACTTAAATATACAGATAAATTACATTCTCTCGCCTTAATGTCATAAAGTAGTAAAAAATTATGAAGGTATTCGCTATTTACATAATATGTTATGTACGTACAACACAAGGATGACAAATCATGAAATGTGACATGAATGAATAAAATGATATAGGTGTAAAATTTAAGGATTGATTTTAAGGCTCTATAACTCTAACTTGGTATTCAATCTAAATCTATATCTAATGATCGAAAAATAAAGAGATTTGCAAACCCAAAGAACATATGAAATGAACAGACCAAACTAAGATAAAGTTTGCTCACTAATGATAATAAAATAAACTCAAAAATAAATGAAATTATAATACAGAAATATGCTTAAAAACTTCCTAAAATTCTGCTGATTTTGTAGAAATGAATTTACATTAATATGATAAAAGTACCTTTTCGTGGTTTCAGCCATACATCATAGTATGCTTTTTAAATATCATTAATTATAGATTATAGAAATAGAAATGTAAAAATTATGTTCCTAGTAGTTTTTCTAATCAAGATTGACAGAATTTATAAATTAGATGAATTAGGTAACTTACAATCTCTATGATCTGGTCCTGATAAAGCTGTTTGAGTTTCTTTCGCATAAGTTTCAACTTCAGAAGCTGCAATATTCGTTTGAGTAACTTGAGAAATGGTCAACTTTGTCTGTTTCCTAAAAATATTTTAAGAAATTAAGACAGTGTTAAAAATCTAATCTGTATTCATTAAATGCTCTGAAAAACCAGGAATCCCTATATTTACAGGCCTTTCAAGCTCAAGCCTCAACTTCTCAAGATTTGCTATTAGGGGAATTGGAACTTTCGATTTTTTAGACCATAGATTAGGAATCGAACTTACTTTTGTTGAATAGTAAAAGATTCTTCTTTCGTACTACCCGTAGGCAAACTTGTATCCGATGTTAATGAGTCACCAGCATCAGTCTTCCTTGACATCGGTTCTTTAGCTAAAAAAGTAGAAAAGAAAAAGAAATACCATTAATATGAATTTAACAAATTAAGGAAGGGTTATGATTTCGAAATCTGGACAAACAAATCTACTCGAAACCAGAAACGGACACCTAGGATAGGTTACAAAAGTACAAAACTAAAACTCAAGATAAATGACCAGACTAGTGGACAAGGGAAGTTCAAGTAAAGGGATCCAGAACTTGTCCAGGACAAGGAATCCAGAGAACAGAAGGTCAAATTTTTACTGACCTTCTGGACTATTAGCAGTTCAGAATGTTTACAAGTAACATGGAAGGTTTTTGCCAGATTCTGAAATCTTACCGAACCGACATCATTGACATGACATTTTTAAATTTTTGTCTACTTACTATCTAGCCCTGGTATGCCCAATTTCTTCAAGATAGAGTCAACATCCTCCATCGAAGGTGGTCCCTGAATCTCGGTCGGTACTCCATGTCCCTAAAAAGACCATTAATAATAACCTTTAATAATTGACCTTAACAACAATTAAATGTATCAATCATATAAAAAAACTCTAACCTTAATTAACTCTTCCTCTTTCTGTTTGCGTATAATGTCCTTTCTCTCTTTTTCTTCTCGCAATGCTTTCAACTTCTCTCGCTTCCTCTCAAGCTCCAGCTTACGATCAGACATCTTCACCTTTTAAATGTCCAGTATCTCAAAAATTAAATTATTGACCTGGGCCTGACCTAACCTATTTATAAAATTAAAAATTGACAGATTTTTTTTTTGCAGTTTTTGATTTTGATTTTTGATATTGGGCGCGGGGCGCGGTGTGAAGTTTGTCTTATGTACTCGTATTTGGTAAGGATTTTGGTAAAATATATTTTGGGGTATTTCGATCAAATCAATCTCTATACTCTATTCCTCTTCTCCAGCTCTAGCTCTATAGTTCTCTAGTCAGCCCATGTCCATGTATGTCCCATCCCATGTCCATTGTCAATTGTAATGTCATAAATAGTAGAATTTCTTACCTCTAATCCTAATCCTAGTGAACTTGAAATTGATTGGATTTAAAAAAAATCGAAAAATTTTAATCACTTTTTTTCGATTTTTACACATATTATTATTATTTATATTTATAACTGATATATATAATTGTTCATTCATTTCATAATCATAATGCTGATAGTCCATAATCCATAACATAACAGCTATTAACAGATAATCCATTTCTTTATACCTATTACCTATGTTTATTTACATGATTAAAGTTTAAATATATGACCTTAAACTTAAACAGTATAATTCTCTGAAGAGAACTCGAACTCGACTCGTACCTAACCTAATAAAAAAGCCATTGCATTGCATTAGTTGGAGTCCGAATTTTAAGGTTTACTTGATAGATTTATTCAATTTATTGAAATACCTATGTAGGTATGTATTCTATTCTATATTTAACATGAAAATAAGAAGTTAATTAGAGGATAACTAAATGTAAGTTATAATTTTATTAGAATTAATTTGTTTGAAATATTTTAGAAGTCAAATAAATCTTATATCTTAGGCGTGTGTGCTGACTTGTGCATACTACATACATTATTAGTATTAGTTATATATTATTATATCTTTTAGTATAGCTATCTTTTATTTTAATATTTAAGGGATTAAGGGATAAATTTAAGGGATAAATCAAGTCAAGTGTATAGGCGATATTCTATTTTACATTACAATACTCTATTGAGCTCTGCTGCTGCTGGCTTTGAATGTTTTTATTTTAAAACTACCAAATCATTGACAATATTATACTATACCTACTAATGATTTTTTTTATAAAGAAAATTTAATGGAATCATAATGTACATACCTATTTTCTATAACAGAAATAAGAAAAGAATAAGAATTGGCATAATGATAATATATAGTTTGTTATTATTATTACAAGATTTAGGTATATTAAAATAAAATAGTTTTAAATTACCAATTTAACAAGTTAGCACTATTATTATTATAATTTATACACCCATTAAAAATCAGATGGAAAAGTTGATAATTTCAAAATTTTTTAAAAACTAATACCAGTCAGTAATCAGTACCTAATTTAATAATTATTTTTCTGTCCTGTCATACAAATGATACTACACTTACACTACTTAATGATCCATATAATTTATATGGTATAGGGTACAGTTTTTTGGTCTTTTTTCAATATTAACCATAACTTGTTACAATACAAAGTAATGTAATGTAATGTAGTTTAATAATATGTAAAAGTTTTAAAGTACCTATAGGTAGTAGGTAAATAGTTTAAACAATATAAAACAGAAAAATAATCTAGAGGAGAGATTATTATATTATATTTTTCTTTCTTTTTTTACTCATAGTATCCTTGATAGGCAGACCAGCCGGTTCCACTTTGATTATACCCATAGTTGTTGGGTTGCTGGTAGTTGTAATTTGCATATTGACCGTATTGATTATAGTTTTGTCCAGACTTGTCATCAGTAGGAGGTGGTCCACCAGCCATTGGAGCTCTATAAAAATGAATTTTTTAAAAAGAAGTCTCATTTAATGAATGAAATAGATTTAAAAATAAGTCTCATAACATAATTTATCTAATATTCTAATTCTGCAAGTGTTAGGCTCGAACTTACTTTTCAACTTCAGGACCCTTTTTCTCTCTCAATACTTTTGCAAGTCCTTGTAGTTCATTATATGCTTCATTCACTTTGTCAATTGAATAACCATAATCTTCATGAAATTCAATTTTTCGACTAAAAAGAAGAAAACCATTAAAAATAGTTTATAATTGCTTGAATACAAAAATATGATTAAAATTTTTAATTATTTTAACTTACTGAGCAAATGTAATTTTATGCTCATCTGAAATGCTACTCTTCAAAGCTTCATCAAATGTATTAGAAACCAGTTCAAAATCGATTGGATTACACTGCATTCCAAGATCAATAATAACCATAATAATTTTAGGTCTAACATCCTAAAAAAATTAAACGAGATTAAAATTAGATTATAAATATTTAGCTTTTCACTTTTAATTTACCTCGTTTGTATCAATTGACTCTTTCAGCAATCGTATCGCATTTTCATAATCTCCAAGCTAGAAAAAAACAATTGTGTTAATTTTCTGCAAGCTTCTTTACTTGTATTTCAATTTCTAATTTCCAATATACTTACCTTTGAAATAAAACGCGCATACTTAATTGTCAATTGTGATGCAACAGTTTTATTCTTTGTTTCTTTGATATATTTTTCAAAAAGTTCTTTACAACTTGCAAGATTTCCTTGTCTCCTCTCCAAGCTGATTCGTCGGTAAAAGACATGAAGTGAATCTGGAGTTACCTTTTCGATATTATCGAGGATTTCTCTTGCTTTTACTAAATCCCCTTGAGTCTCCTCAAAACCCGACCATTGGAGATTAATTGAGAGTTTCTTCGGATGATGAATAATACAACCTCTGTGGTAAATACTTCGAATCTTATCGATATCTTTGTTTGGCTGTGATTCAAGGTAATTTATATACTAAAAATAAGAATTACATAATCCAATTAAAGTCAGACTTAAATCCTCAATTATAGTTTTTTTTACTCTTACCTTTAGCCAATATTCTTCATAGAGTGCACAGGCAATTAAGCATCTTTCAAAAAGAACAAAAATCCTTTTGCTATCACCCTTTGTAATTTCAAAATCCAAATAATCTTTCCAGTTTTTCAGTTGCCCCTTTTCTAATGGTTTGACATGGAAGTATGGTCTCTTGATCTATTTCAAAACAATATATTATATATTATAGCAGCTAATTAAATAATATTAATATTTTTCTTACAGCTTCTTCAAAAGCCCATCGAGCATTTATTTCTTCTTCTGTTTTCTTGTGAATGACAGACCGTCTCTCAATTATAGCCTCTTTAACTAAAGTGATCACATCTTTATCCCCATGATCTTCTTTATTAGAAATTTCATCCTTAATTTCTAAGTATTCATTGACACTTAAAATTTCTTCTGGTTCATTTTGCTCAACAAATTCTTTCATACTAAAATATTTCAATAAATTATATAAATACCAGCAAATTCAGAAACATGATAATAGGAGGACTTACCGTTGAAAATGTGATGTAAATTGCTGTGTAATTGTTCCAAGAATTCGGTCATAAAGAGCCATAACCTGTAAAATTTTCAAAAATAAAGTAATTCAATTTGATATCAACTTTCTGAATGTCCTGCTTATCTAAAAGTCTATTGGTTAAATTTAAATTCAGATCCGAAAGACAAGATTATGGTCAGAATTTTAGAATATCAGTCAGTAATTATATGAAATACTGTAGACATAAAATTTAATAAATGTTTTCTTACATTGCGAAGATTCTTTGCATCTTTCTCCCAATTTATATAATGCTCCCATAATTTGTCGGATCTAAATTCCAATCCACAAACATCAATTGAGCTCTCAAATTGTTGACGACTGTAGTCCTCCTCATTCTCGTGAGTCGCTTTGACATAATTCAGATAATGAACCCAAAGATCAACGCTCAAAGGAATAGACTTGAGACCTCTCCTAAACACCTATAAAAAATAGACAAAGAAAAGCTTGACATTACTAATTTACTCTGCTGTATTTTTCAAATTAATTAAAAGCAACTATATTAAATAAAGTAAAATATATAATTAAATTATCATTATGAATGTTGGGTTTCTTGCTTTATGACCTTACCTTGTCAGCATAGCATCAACATATTTTTAGCTGTTTTGGAAATTATCCTGTTAAGATCATATTCTGATTTACTTTTTTTTAAATAAAATATTTAAAAAGACATTAAAAATATTGATTTTGAATATTGAAGTACGATCAGGAAAAGGAAATTGAAATCTATCAGAATATGATCTCTTTTTTGAGAGAAAAGTATTATTTTTTTGAACATTTTTTGGAATGATAATAATAAAATAGTATATGTATATAATAAGTATATTATAAGATATACAAATAATAATATTATTAAAGTATTAATTTATAATTTAATAAAGCATAATAAGGTAAGTTGAATTCGCGTAGGAAGTTTTCTTCTGAAAGATAGATTTCTTTTTCAAATCTCCGGCAAATCGACAAATCACGGGAAAACTAGAACATAACTCGGCCAATTTTATAATCCCCCCATTTAATTATATATTATTATTTAAAAAATGTATAATATAAAGTATTTTTAATCTGATTTGAATGAATATTATACCAAAAAGAAGACCATTTTTTAAGGAATATAACGCTTCCTTCCTTAAAAATTCTGAGCCACACAATTGGGCCAAAAATGCTATTAAGACTTATACGACAGCGACAAAATTAATACACTTTTAGTTATATTTTATAAAATATGAATAATAGTAATAAATAATATATGTATGGGCAAACCGTATTTCTTTATAAAAAAAAATAAATGACAAATATTACCTTTTCACAATCTTCCAAAGAACCCTTTCTCTTTTCAAAGTCAGCATATTTCTTCCAATACCTTTAAAAGATAAAATAACTGTAGAGTTTAACTTATCTTATTATCATCAATTATTATATTGTCAATGTCAATTTAACATCCTTACCCGTAACAGAAAGGATATTTTGCCAAAAATGTGTCATATGCTTCTCGAGCACAAAGAAGTTCATTCTAAAAATTAAAAACACAAAGTTAAAAATTGAAATTATATGATAACCAACTGAGTCAACCATCATCTGGATAAACTGGGCCAGAATTTAACGTTAGTATTAATATATTATAATCACCTCTTGATCAACATATTGTAAGAGATATGTCCACGATGTGAAATCATTACTGTCCTCTTCAACCGGCTTCCAGTGCTTCTCCAAATCAGGTAAAAGTTTTCGAATATTCACTTCAATATGAGCTTTCTTAACAGCCGGTGACGAATCATCATCTTCAGACATGACTGGCCTTTTATTCCCATTAGTTTGATTCATATCAACATCAACCCCACCATCGTCATCTCCTTGGTCGTCAGCAGCATCAACACCAGTAGCAGTAGCCGGCTCTTCATTTGACACAACAAATTCATCATTCATCCCTTTCTGGTAGAACATTTCTTGATCAGCTCCATTTTGTTGGTAGGCTAAAAAAGCAAGCAAAATACACAATTAATGACTCACAATTACAATTAACATGTAGCACATATACATGCAATTAGGTACAAAAAATTAATTTACCGAAGAAAATTATCATAAATGTAAATCTTACCACTCATAACTTGGTGCATATCGTCATCCATAAAATGGCTGTCCATCTTTAAAATGCTTTGTAAACAAAAAGAGCTGACGTGTCACCACCTTCTTATCTCTGACACTTTGACCTTAATTGGCTTGTAAAGCTGTTAAAATTATTCTGAAAAATGATAAACTTAAATGATTATAAAAACCTTACAATGCAATGCATTTAACTTATAAATTGTACTTACGACTACTACAGCAAATGGTCCAAATAGGGTCAAGCACGAGAGGATCGTCAAGATGGCCAAATAGGGTCCAATTGACGAAAATAACAATTAAAAATTAATTAAATTGATGATTGAAATTTTGTCGATTTTTACCTATTTTATTATTAGCGTGCTAAGAAAGAGTATAGCACCACCTATTCAGCCCATCTAAACCTAAAGTAGATATAGACTGCTATAGCTATATAGCTATTAGCTATACTCTGGCAATGAGTAGAATAGAGAAGAGAGAGAGAGAGATATATAGGAAAAAAAAATGTACAAAAATAATTAGTTTTTAATTGTTAAAATAGTTAGTTTTGGTGGTGACGATGTCAATTCCCTTAATTGTTAATGAACCACCACCCTTAAATGATGACGATGATGTCGAAGAATCTGGCAGGGATGGTTATGTTGATGAATTTCATCCATCTGGACTTAATCTTGATTTAAATGGTAAAGTTTAATATTTCATTTTATTTCATTTCATTTTACTAAAATTAAAATGCAATCTATTTTTATAGAGAATAGATAGTAGTCTCTTAATTCAGCACTGAAAAACCTAATTTAGGCCTCGTATTTTATGTAGTTACTAGTGAAAGGCCAATAGGATTTTTCAAAGCTGATGGCTGATACGAATTTTATAAAAATAGAAAATAGAACAAGTATTAAATTAAGTGTATAATACTATGCGCTATTTAAAAAGTTTATGACATATTTTGATGATTCTAGATTCTCCAGCTGATTCACCAAGAAAAATACCATTGTCATCATCATCACCACTTGCTACTGAAGATCGAGATGGATCTGGTTCCGGTGCTGAAGTAATAGAAAGTAAAGATCAAGCTCATGCTGTTAATGGGGATCGTGATTTTAAAACTGCTTCCTCCACTAGCTCTGGCTCTGTCACATCTAGCCCTAGTCCTACAATTAAAGGTGAAAATGAGAATGAGAATCAAGAGGACATTGACAATGTAATGAAGAAACCATCAGATCAGAGTGTAGTAACATCACCTGTACAAGATCCATCACCTTCATCACATAATCCAAGTAGTAATAATATATCTACTAAAGAACTGTCGCATACTGAAACCGAGCCATCTTTAGAAAATCATCCCCGTTTTAATTCAGAAACAATATCAAATTCAGATTCTGAAATTTCGGGTGTAAATTATAGTCAATTACCATTAGAACAAGTTAGTGTGGATAAGGTAGAAGATAATGAAAATATTGAAAATGATGACGATTTCGCTGAATTCGAATCATTTCAAGAGTTTAATAATTCCAGTGGTGTCATATCATCCGTTCAAGAAAATGAAGATAATAAAGTTATTCAAAAGCTTGATGTAGAGGACGAATTTGGCGATTTTAGTAGTGAATTACCTTCAGTTGTTACTCCTAATAATACTACTATTATTGATAATGATGAAAAAGTAGTTGGCTGCCAAGCTGAATTCCTGGATGATGATGATGATGATGATGATTTCGATGATTTCCAATCTAACAGTACAGTTGTAAACGAAACATTACCACCGCAAGTATCTTTAGCCTCTAATAATAATACAAATCAACAAACTAATCAGCTCAAATCTTCAGAACTAGTATCTCAATCTCAATTTGTTAGTGATGATAATTATCAATATAAATCTACTACCAGCACAAACATTAACAATTCTGCTCCAGTGGAAAATAAATTAAACTATGAATCATTAATCAAGTCAGTATTTGTTAAAGTAGACGAGTCAGTAGCTGCTAATGAAACAGATGAAAATAGTGAAGGAGAACAACAAGAAGGGAAAACTTTAGTTTCAATCGATAAAATACTTGAAGACGATAAAGAATGGTTACAAATTAAAGAGTAAGTTCTAAAATAGATTTTTAAGATTTTAAAAGAAGTCCTAAATCTAACAATCATATTTTTATTTTTATTAGCTTTGAATCGAGCCAATCACTTTTATTCAAATGGATAAATTGCATATCGTATCAAGAATACATTAAAAGCCTTAAAGTGGACCTCAATAATGTAGGACATCATGATCATGATGATGATTTTTAATAATTAGCTATTAAGTACTCATAACTATGATGCCTTAAATATCCGTACCAAAAAAAATACAATATGTACCTTTCAACTTAAGATTTAGCAATATTTTAGTAACATAAGTATTATACCAGGCCAGTTCTTTCATAATAACTTATAACAATACTTTTATTAATCTACTTACTTATGTCAAAATACTTAAGTTTTGTTATGTATTTATAATAATAGGGAAATATCGATGTACCAAAATTCGCAGCAAACCTGCAACAATGCAGATCACCTCTCCAACCCAAGATTTCAATTATTCCTTTAACTCCTACCAAGCCTACCGATAATCCTACTCCTACTGGTACTACAAGCCTAGATGACGGAGATGCTATAAAAGCCAAAGAAATTCTGGAACCTCCATCAGCTTTATCTTGTGATAAATTCAAAGGGCAATATAGTTCAAGTTCAGGTGTGAAATTATTATATTTTTCTATCTACCTACCTACCTATATAAGTTTAGAGTATTAAGCATGCTAGTAATTTACTTAATTTTTATTTTCTCCTTAATTTATTATTTTGTCGTACAAACTAAAGGCCAAAGGCATTATTATTACTATAATATTAAGTTTTTAAATTATATCATTTCGCTTTTATTATGAATCTAAATACTCGTACTATCGTTAATAAATAATTCAGCTAAATAAACCTTTCCAATTCTTTTATTTTCGCTTTTTATCTCTTACTGTTACTATTCTACCCATCAGATTTTAAATACAAAATGTTTTTAAAACTTAATTAGCTGTTCATATTCATATGTAAATAATGAATTTTAAAGCACGATAATTATTTATGTTTCAGAATATTCTTCCAATCCGAATACTTCAACCACACCAATTGGTGAGCGAGGACAATTTCCACTACCAGAAGGTGCAGATGAAGTTCAATGGATACTAAACCAAATCCCTGACCTTTCATTCATGAGGTCTAAAACTTTACTTTTACCCAATTGACCACATTTGGTTAAATATTTAATCATCTTAACTTTTTAAGCTAACTTTTTTTAAAGTATATAGAAGAAATTGAATTCATTTCTTCGCAAAATAAGAGTTGTGAAGTTGTGTGATACAAAAATCGATAATTTTTTTAAACAAACTTAATTTTAATTTCAATATTTTACGTACTTTTACTGAATACCTTCCACTTTTAGTTTAAAGTTTTAATCATTATTGACTTAATAAAATCAAAAAGATTTTTTTAAAGAATTTTATCTAATGATTTAATCTAAATCTAATCATTTCAAAATAGTAGAGATAAAAATGTAAGGCCTATTAAGCCTAAGGTATGCATAGGACTTTCTACTAGAGAAAGTCCGCTTTCTATTTTCCATTACTTTCCAAAACAATAAAAGAAAATATTCAACTTTCTCAGGCCCTGTTCAATCAAATTAGAATCAAAAAAACCTTTTATTCTTTCATGATTATGATTCATGATTATAAAATCCAACAAAATACCTTGGATTTCATACCCATAAAGTATAAATAAAATGCTCAAAAAGTCTCATTTAGACCGAAAACTCCGAAAACTGAGAAAACGGGTTTTTCGTAGGGGTGATTTAGCTTACCTTTAGCTTAAAGTACATACTACAATCTACAATACAATACCTACTACTACGAGTAATACATATCTGTACCTATTTATAAAGTATACAATTTGCATGCATTGCATGCTAGAAAAAAAATACATTAATTCTAGCATTTTGTATTTATATGGCATAATCCAAACGAGAATTAAAGAACCAGGAAGGGACAAAGAAATCAATAATAAAACAGGTAGAAAATACAAGTAGGTACGGATATTTAGGTACAGGTACATTTTATATATTTTTGGCCATATGCCATTATACGAGTATACTTATTGGGGTGGCCAATAAATTTATATATTTTTGAGAACTCGAGAGTTTTGTCGTTTTACCTGACTTTACTTTACCTACCTGTCCTGTGGCCTGTGAGTGTTGAGTCGATTTTTACTTTTTTTTTGTGACTCAGGTGCTTATACTCTAGCAGTTGTACAACTCGTTGAGATGTTCTTTCATCAATTACTTTGTCTTCTAATACCTCCTATTACTGTTAAATAACAAGTAGGTAGTCTAGTAATACGAGTACAGTGTTTTAAATATTAATTCGATAGAAAAAAGGTTGGTTTTTTATGACATAGTACATAGCTTATATTAGTACATTACTACAAAACTTAATTTGTAGCTTCTGGTTGTCCAGCAAGTGTTTATATGTACACAAATAAAATCAATTGCTGGAAAAATTACTTTATAAAATTGATGAGTCAAGTATAAAACAAATATCATACTATACATACTACTAGATACGAATATCTATATCTAAAAAAACTTGAGAATTCATTTCCTTGTTATTTCTGTGAATAATTTAATTGTTCATAAAAGTTGGAGCTTCTTGAGTATCGTTTATTTTGTTGAAGAAATCATTATTCACTTGTTAAAAGATCGTTTCTAAGCTAATTTATTCACAAATGTTCAAATGATTATAAAAGTTTCAGTATCTTATAAACTTGAACAAATATCGAGGTGATCATTATAAATCTTACAAGTTCAAAAGTTCCAAAAATTGTGTGTTCTTGAGAAAAATGAAAAAATCTGCTCGTAAGTTTAGAAATTACGATGATATCTAATAATATTTTTGCTATATTCTAAATTATTTATATCTGGAAACTTATCTTTCTACTTTTTTTTAGCATTTGGACAGATTCCTATTCCGTCTATGCCTACATCTATTTCAGGTGAATTTCTCATTTGAATAGAGTCAAGTTTCTCTATAAAGATCAGGAGGAAAGTTTGAACATAAAAAGTGTTTCAAAAATTTATAAAGATGTCATTTATCAAAATATCAAAAAAACTAATCGTTATAAGACAGAAGATTTAGAATTTTTTTAATTTAAAAAAATTAATTCCCTTGTTTTATAAAGTCTAGTTTGTATAATAAAAAGGTCTTTATAGAGAAGTTCGACTAAAATCTACTTACCTACATAATATGTAAAATATGCTAATAAGCAAGAAAACTGATCTTTCTTGAAGAAAATCTCAAAACTCTAGAACTTTGTCCCAAAAATTTTGGAGACAAAGTAAATTTTATGGCTTTAAAAAACTTTTTAAAGGTCAAAAAATATTTCAAAATCAAAGAATTGTAGAAATTTTTATGATTTCAGGTCAATGGTTAACTTTCTCTCACATGGCATCCCATTATCGAAGACTCCTGAATGTGAAGCCAAGAGTCGATTCATGTCCACCTAAGAAGTCAGCTTCATCAACTTCGTTCAATTTTATGGTAAAAGTTTTATTAAACTCTGCCTGATGAAAGCTGAGATTTGATCAAAATTTTTATCTTTGTCTTTTTCAGTTAAAGAGAAAGCCTAAACCCAAAGGTGAAAGTAAGGGTCATCCCTTAAACACAACTTATACCAAAAAGGATGAAAATATTGCTGAGAAAGAGCTGCTGGAGTATTCTTCGGACAATTCAGCCTTTCTAACTGATCCTGAGAAAGAATCAAGCGATGACTTGTACTATGAGAAATCAATAGGGATTGGAGAAAGAATTCAATTTTATCTGGATCAAATTAATGAATCATCAAGTACTATCACGAGGAAAAAACCACAAAAACCTTTAAAACATAGACCTACTCGTACAATTGTGAATGAATCCTTGAATGATTCCAAAATGCCAGCCAGGAAATCCTCATCAGCTTATGATAATCCGAACATGTACAAGATCCAGGAAAAGCAGGAAGCACTTAAAAGATCAGCTTTAAGTCAATGTACAATCTCCTATGAAAATAAAAGAAATGGACCAACAAAAAATTCGAAATATTTTAATTCACTTGAGAGGGGTGGTGGGGATGGTGATCGACAGGATTTGAGCCAAAAGACTGGAAATCCAAGGTCAAAGGCTAAACTAACCCGGGAGGATATTGACAATATTAGCACTCTTATGGGAAGGAATGAAAGTCCAAGATCTTTGGTAAAGAAAAAAAACATGGATTTTATCGATACTTTTGATCGATTTTAAGTAATGAATTTTTTATTTGACTGGATCTTATTGACATTTCAGGGTACTATAAGGGGAAGCGATGATTTGGGATACTCGGACATGAAGCATGATTCACCATCAAGCCAAAATCAAGGCAGAAATATCCAAGAAATAAATTATTCACTTGAACATCCATCAAGATCTAGATCCAGATTATTGACAGTGGCCAGTAGCCCTCGATCTACTCGTCAACATCATGATTCTAGCCAAAATGTTCAACAAAATAAAAGTCCTTCCGGTGTCGTAAAAAATGGAAAGGAATCTAGTCACGATTCAGGTAAATAAAATTTATTAGGGCTTTATGTAGGTACTTATCCTAGTATACAATTGTATATTTCAGCCTATGGGATTTCCAGTGGAGAAAGCAAAATAACTACGAGAGAGTCTACACCTGAGAAATCCTCAAAACATCGACAATTGCTCAAATCAATTAACAATAAAAGATGCAAATCTCGAGAGAATGGAAAGTTTAAATCATCTTTATCTACGGTAGCATCATCAATTAATCAGGATTTTAATCAATCACAAAGTTCAGGGTAAGAATTCCCGATTTTCCAAATCATCAATTTTTAAAAAAGTTTTTATTACAAATTACCTATTTTAGAAGAAGCAATTGGATGAAAGAGGAAAAGTACATAACATTTGTGAGTCAAGTGACTGATGACATCGTCACCCGAGGCATTTATACAAATAAAGGGCTCAAAAATCTGTTTAAAACACATGTTGATAATCATCCCGAACTTGAAACGGTAAGGCATTAATATACAATATATCATCAATTTTAGTTCTGAAAGACCCGATTTTTTCTCCATATTTTAAGAAAATATCCGTAGGAGTGAAAATCGGGCTTTTCAAAACTGAAAAGACGGAAATTTGAGAGATATTTTAAAATTTTAAACTTTCTCCAAGCTCTTTCAATATAATCGTAAGTCGTAAGTGTATTTAACACTTAATAGTTCTGAAATCTGAAAGATCTGGGCCTATTTTTCCACATTTTCTAAGAAAATATCCGTACAAGTAGAATTATATCCAAAATTGGGCATTTCAGAAATGAAATAAACCGGAAAATAAATATTTTAACTTTATATACTTTCTCCAACTTTCTCCAAGCTTTGACTTTGATTTCAAAACTGGATTTGATTACTATTTTGAAGATATTTTATTATTTTGAAAAACTCGACGAGTTTTTATATTCTATAGATTTTAAAGATGCTGTAGATCTGGAATTCTTTGAATTTGAGTTTTTTTATATCTTTTTAGGAGAAATTAACGAAACTTTTGGACAAATTGAGAGTTGACGTAGGTGTTCCAAAAGAAGACACATTGAACAACCTCGACTTTGGCTATGGATCAATTAAATATTCTATAGATCCATTCTTTTATCAGAAAAAATCCTCAATACCCGAAAATGAACCTCAAACTCAAAAACTTCCAACAAAATCTCAAAAAAGGGAGCGGAAACCATCTCAATCTCAAAATGACCAAATTCAAATTATTCAAGAAATTAATAAAATTGATGACTACACTACTTCAGCTGGATCTTCAAGTTCAACCGATAATAATTCTAATAGTAGTTTACTCATCCTTGAGAATCCTACGAAAGAATCTGTTCAAATTATTGTTAAAAGTCCACCAACTCCAAAATCTAATAAATCTAAAGTACAAGGAAATCCTAAATCATCTTCAAGAGATCAGAATATAAGTCAAGGAGCCTATTCCTCAGAATCTTTTGAAGATGCCTCAAATTCGAGTGAAAGTTCAACGACAGATGTGTCAAGTCTCAATTTAAGTGAAACTGAAATTAAAAGCACCTTGAAAGAGATTGGATTTAAGGAAAAAACAAGAAATGAGCTACTTCGACTCTTGTCCAAATCATCTAGACATAAAATTAAAAAATCTTAAATTTTATCAACTTTCATTTCAGATTCTTTCTAATTCTAAAGATACCTAAGTTTTTATTTTATGCTTAATATGCTGTATAGTTCAATTTAAACCTAATCCTAGTGTAATTTATGTAAATTATTGCAAAAAATCTCAAAATAAATGCATTATCCAGAACTTTAAAAAAAGTATCAAAAATTCAGTCCTGTTCTGAAACTACTGATAGTATTACAAATAATAGTACTAGCACTTTTAGTAAAATTGAATCCATAAAACAGTTTTTCAGAGCTGAACTAAACGATTCAGTCATTTCATTTCAAGGAAAGTCGTGTTTTATTTATTTATTCATTTGTATGTATAAAGAGATGTACAATAGTAAATTTACAAAGTTTTCCTAAAATTAAATACGATCCTTATCATTAACTTATCAGAGCAAATTCATTACCCTTATCTAAATCTAAATTAAGTACAAAGTGTGTAAGGACCTTTTCCATAATCTTAGATATTTTCTATTTTTTATTGTTATTGTATTAGTAAAATATGTATGTTATAATCCCTTCTGAAGATTATTAGATTTATTAGTACCTAAGTTTTATAGAGACGCTGAAACTTATACGAGAAATAGTTGAAGATGACGCAAAGTAATTACATTTTTGGAGTTTTTTTTTGACCTTAGAGGTTATAACTACTAAATTAGCAATACTACCTAAAACTATGATTATTTACATTCATTTTGAGAGTAGAATAAAACTAGGTATCACAATCGTTTTAATTTGATCGTTATAATTATAAGTAATATACAATATTTTATACCACCTTTTCTTAGTATCTGTAACTTTTCTTTAAAATCTACCACAACTTATCATACCTATCTATCTATTTTAGATCTGAGACTTTTTCATATCAAGAACTTTTTAAAAAAATCATCAATGAATATATCACAAATGCGTTTTTCTTTTCTATAATTATGTAAGCGATCATTTGGAGTTTTAGACTAAAAAAGAGAGTGGAGAAAGATCGGGTAAAAGGGATTTCATGGGTAAATAAGCAAAAAAAATAAAGTGTATCTAAATGAACTTTATAGTTTCCATTGTATCCATCCTGCAGGTACAAATTGATTATCAATTTTTTTGAGGCTTTATAATAATACGTGTAGGTATAACATTATTTCATAAATTATCTTAATTATTGGCAGAGATAAAATCAGACATAGTGATTTATCACCAAATTAATCAATTTTTTAGGATTAGGGTAAGGAAAAAGAAAAAAAAGTGATTTGAGCTATTTTATACAGAAATATAAATAAATATCTAATATTACTACCTAGCTAACTTATTTCATTAATCTAACTATTTTACAGAAAGTATCTAAATAAACATGAATTAATTGTAAAGATACCAACACCAACTTTGTAGAAATAAATATTAGTTCAACTTACGATTAGTAATTGTGCCAAAAATAATCGCTCAATGAAACCTACATTACATCCTAGTATATACAATTCTAGAAAAGTTCTAATACTTGATCATTTCGGGCAAATCCATAAGATAGAATAGAATCTATCTATCTAGCCTATTACATCCTTTATAGTACCTAAATACCTATCTATATCTACATATATTTACACTATGCGTTTAAAAAAGTTATCGTTCTGTACAAATGTTTAAGTGGCATCATTAGATTAAAATCTTAAGCATTCTGTCATAATCCTAACCCAACTCTGACCTAATTTAAAAATACTACCTAATATAGATTTATCAGCTACAAATCCTATCTATATTTTTATAGGATTACAGAATTGTAGTAGAAGCTAGAAAATTAATTTAAAAAAGCTAAGGTCGATCAATAATTATTGATATAATATTCCCTTCCCTATACTACCTTACTACCTAATATTACAATTACATTTATAAGAACTTATATTACTACCCTACACTAATACAATACATTTTTAGTTTTTAGTACATTTAAACTACCTGTCTAATTGTCTATGTCTATATACATAATACATACCTATTTAGTATGTCTATCTGTATCTGTACAGTAAAATCTCGTCAAGTCCGAAATGTTTTTTTATAAAAGATTTTTTTCATTAGCAATTATTAGAAAGGCACATAGTTACCGTTATCGTGTTACTTTTTTATGGAGCGAAAGCATGAAAATGAATTCACACATCATATTTCATGATAGATAGATATGGGAGAATAATTGATTTGTATTAGAATAAATACCATTGTCAAACCTCTGCTGCAAGTTCATCATCAGTACTAGTTTGAGCTTTAGTAGGGGCAGAAGAGCCGGCAGCAGTCGAAGATGAAGTTTCAGTCACCCCGGTTGATGTTGAGGGTGAGTTTGATGATACCTTAGGTTTAGATTTCATACCTTTAGATTTCTTTTCATTACCACCTTGCAAAATAGTATTTAGCATCGTAATGTCATCAATTATATAATCTGGGGGAGGGTTTGGAAGTTCCTCTCGTGAACCATCCTGAACCTGAACGGGAAAGTACACAACGATACCTAAATATAAAAGAAAAAAATACACATCAGTATTAAAATTTATACATGTTCTTTTCTAATTCTAAAGTACACTTACCTAATTTGGCTCTAAAGCCACCTTCTATATCAGTTTCTAATTTGTCGCCAACCATAAGACACCTAAGAATAAATCACATGTAACATTTCATATTTTTTTTAGATCATTTAAGAAGCCTATTAAGTAAAAGTAAAAGCTTACTCAAATGGTTCAACACCTGTAATAATTTTAAAAGATAGAAATTAGCTTCCTCTACAATACAAAAAATGCTCAGGAACTTACCAAGGCATTTACAAGTTCTATGAAATATTTCAGGTTGAGGTTTCTCCCATTTTAAATCTCCAGAAACCACAATGGTGTCAAAGTACTCTTCTAATTTGAGCTCACGAATTTTTTCCCATTGCGATTGGGAAGGACCTAATAATTTGAGTAAAGTAATTAATAAAATATTGAAACAATTTGGTCCTAATAGACGCAGATTAGATAATAATATGTCTTACCATTAGTCACGAGTGCCAACTGATACTGTTTATGCAAATTTCTCAGAAAATTAGCTTTTGTCTCGCTGATGGCCATGTTGCGGTAGCGGTATTTCTTCCATTTATTATATACACTTTCTAGATGATGGAAAAGTCAACGAAAATAATAATAAGTAATGATTTGTACGAATCAATTGCCTCTTCAGGTATTATAAAAATAAAAAAAAAATAATTTAGGTATTTTTTAAGACCCATACGAAAACATTTCGAACCTTGAACACGAGAAAAGCTCCAAATATTCTCACCTCAAAAACTAGATCAAGTTTTATCTTAAAAATATTTGCGTATATGTTTGCTGGGAGTTAAATAATTTTATTTCTCCCCTAAGCTCTAAAAAAATATTTTAACAACGTACACACAAAGAGCTGTCTTCAATGACTAATTCAGAGCAACATAAAAAAACACAAAAAACAATTAATTGAACAACTATTAATTACCGGCGAAATCTTCATAGTCTTCACCCAGATTTTCAATCCATAATAATAGTCTCCATTCATCTAAATCAAAAAATATCATTAATTAAACATAAATTCTTCAAATATTTTTATAAATTTTTGTCTTACCTAATGACATTAAAGGCTTTTCTGGACACTGTCTGAATGCTTTCAAGTATCTTTCTGCAAAGAAATACGAAATACATTTATTTTCATAGATCGTATAGGTTTTCAATCTAACTACAGATAATAGTGTACTTACCAGAAGCTTTTTTAGAGACCCCGGACGGGATTCCAAGTTCCTTATGCATGTATTCCGCGATCTACGAGTTTTTCAATATAAATTTAAGATTAGATTTACATAATTCATGGATAATCAATATACCTATTCAACATAAGATAGGTAAATATGGGCATAGTCGTTATCTCTTTTTTGTTAAAAAAAGTTAATTTCTTTCATATTATAAACAGCCTAATATACTTCATTATTAACCTTACTTATAAATAATGTAGTTATAAAAGGGTTCAAATATATTAAAAAATTAAAAAACGGGTAACTGTTGAGTTTGTTACCTTCCCTTCAAGGTCAAGTAGTAGTTAGTCTCAATTGACAAGGTTTCTATTCCTTGTGCGGTCCTTTGCAAGTTTATCCATAGACAAAACGGGGTCTCTAAAGCAGACAAATTCAAACCCCACATACCAAAATCGACAATTTCGTCCTTAATTATGGACTATGAATGACTAATATTAAACTTTAAATCTAACTCATCTATAACCTTTTACTTTCAAGTTCAAGACCTAAAAAACCTATTTAGCCTAATCTATCTAAATAGATCAAGCTAAAACTAAATTGGTTTCTATTTTAACGTAAATTAAACATTGAACATTCATACTAATTTTAAAGCACAAATATCTAGCCTCCCTCATTATATCAATAATATCAATTTAATCTACCGCTACCTACTTTCTAACAGCTACTTATATTAAATATACCTACCTACCTAATTTATTTAATTTGAGAATTATCTTTTCAATGGCAATGGCAATGTCAATGAATAAAAATTTCAAGATTGCTAATTTTTGATTAGGTATATTTATTTTTAGAAATGTAACACAAAGCATCATTTTTATTTTTTTTAAGTATGTATAATTTGCAGTAGCAGGTAGTAAAATAAAGCTGAATATTTCTCTTTTGTTTAAGTTGTAGTTTTTTGTGATTGCATTGTTCATTGTAGTGTATTCTGTAGTTGATGTCTTGTGAGTATTTTTTAATTATAACATACCTATCTACCTTTAATGTAAAATAATGTAATTGAATTTATATTTAAGATTTAAGTACCTAGTGTAAATGTAGGTAGTAATGAGTACGTAATATTTTCCACTCAACTTGAGACATTTCTCAAGCTGAGTAAAGGTAGAGTAAATACAATTAAGTTATCTAACAGCTACCAAGTATTTTGTATTTTAATTAAATTATCATACATGCACTCATGCAGTAAAGTATGTAAAGTATGTAGTAGTAGATAATAATAGTATAAATATTTCATTTTTTTAACACTTTAACACTTTCTTAAATTATCTAGTAGGTATGTAATAATAATACTTAACAAAAATTAAAGAAAAGATAAGTAAGAGTATCTATCTTGAATTTTAAATAATTCATGTTACTAATCTTAAGTCTTAAGTATTGAGATTTAAGTACCAATCTTTTGCAATAAATAATATCGTACCAAAAAAACAGACAATTGAATACTACAATAAAAAATAAAAACCAGTAAAGTAACGTAGAAGAGATAAAGAGCAAAAAATCCATATAGAATTTTTTAAAAAATTATTCTGCAATTTTTTCAACATCAACATCACCCTTTAAAGCTTTTCCAAGAGTTAACAAATGATGAGAAGTAGCAAGTCTGCTGCCTTTAGTTTGAATAATTTTCATAGCATTAGGTGTACTCTTGAGAACTGAACAGAAGAAATCTTCGTAACAACTTAATGTCGAGGCATCGATTGAACTCTTGTAACATTTTGATAAATTGTCGATAATTGTCTCAAGAAATCCAGACTCAACTGCAAACTCAGCAAGCCAAGGTAAACTTTCCATAAGAGTTCCAACAGTTTGTAGACTTAAAAACCACATTTCTTTGATATCTGCCCAGACTGCTCGGTAACTTGAAGTCAATACTAATGTAATAGGTGATTGAGAATTGTCTAGTAAAAACAAAAAAGGCATAATTAGAAAAACAAATTCTTATTAATAGAAACATTTTTTGACATACCAGGTAAATGTGCATCCCAGACAAAACGAATGACAGCCTGACCAAATCGAAATACTGCATTATCATTCCCAGAAATCAGTCTTGAAGAAACAAATTCATCTTCAGGTGAAAGTGGTGTACCTTCTGCTTGTGCATCTTTCACTTTCTTAATCATATGAGAGAGCAATAATAATCCCAAAGCTGAAACATTTGCTAGTAGAGGAACCTCTTCTGGTGAATTACTTATAGATGGTAATGATGAAAAGCTCCACCTCATAATTTGCTGAATTTGAGAGCTTGCTGATGCTAGCTCGGGGTCTAATACAATCAGATTGATAAACAAATTGCATACATTATTCAAAGCTACTCGTAATTTTGTCAAATTCAATTCAATATCCCTTATATTCATTTCAGGTTCATTTCCTCCAGCTTTTGATTGAATCTCTTTCCCATCTTTTCCTTTTCTTGGCTTTTTGGGTCTTGAAGCTTTCTCTTGCAATTCTTTCAAATTCTTGTAGACCATCCAATTATGAGTAATGAAACGGAAAAGTAAATCCTCCCCTTTGGCCTCGAGTAGTATTTTGATTCCTCTTTCTTGTGATGTCAGATGACAGAGAGCAGGTAAAAACATGCATAACGAATCTGGTATTAAAGGCTCAATAGCTTTCCCGGTTTCGGCAAGAACCATACTTTCAGTACTTTGATTCATTTCTTCATCTTCAAAAGCCTCAAAAGTTAGTTTTAAGATAAACGGTAGTTGATTATAAACTTCATCCCTCATCGAAGATGATTCCATAGCAAGCCACACAGCAAGACACCGAATTGATGCGCAAGCCAGGAGTTTTTTTCGAGCATCCCAAAAATGGGCATTACGCTCCGATTCTTTTCTCAATACATGTATAAAACTGATAATAGCAGTAAAGGCACCTTTCAGAGAATGATATACTTGCTCTTTTTGTTTCTCTTCTAATTTCTCAAAATATATACTTGAAATGAACCGAATCATGGTCTCAATTATACAGTAGCAGGAGCCAATCAACTGATCATTTGCAACAATTACATCAATTTTTCGATCCTCAAGTGCCATACGAATCTCAATGCAGCTTAGGTGAACAAGTAGGACAAGAAATTGATTTATTTTCGCTGGGTCTTCACATGACTTTAAAAGTGCGTCAATTCCAAGCTCAGAGAATAAAATTGAAGTTAATTTTAATGCTGGATTTCTTTGCTTGTCAGTCAGCTTGCTTGTCAATATATCCATAAGACCTTTGAGTATTGCTTTTGACCAAATAAGAAATGATTCATCAATATCTTTTACTGATGCTGGTTTCGAGTAAGTAGTTAGAACACCAGCAATTATTTCACATAACTCGAATTTGACTTCTGATTGATCTGACTCAAAATTGCTTGATAAATGTTCCATAAGCTCATTAAAAATTTCAGGCCCATTATTACTACCACCACCATTATCCCAAATTTGAGGACCAAGACTTGAACCGACAATACGAATAATTTCTAAACCATCTTCGCTCTTAAATGCTCCTTTTGTATAAAGTTCAGCTAGGCGAGTTATGCAGCCATTTTTGACTAGACCCTTTTTCCCCTTTTCAGAACCAGCAATTGATTTGAGACATTTATAAGCCTCGCTTATAACCATAAGTAATTCATCATTATCCTCATCTTCATCTGAATTATCAGCATCTTCAATTATCTTCAAAAACTCGGGTGCTGACTCGATTATCTCATTCTTTTCTGCTATAACGGGCTCAACTAGAAATGCAGAACAAACGCTCAGAGCGACAGATTTATAAAAAATTGCTGGACAATCTTCACTTGATGGACTTTTGAGTAGTCGGACCAGAAACTTGTAATCAATAGCTTGAAAAAGTAGTTGCTTTTCTTTTAGCTTCAAATCTTTAGAACTCTTGATTAATTTAGTGACTAGAAATAATGATGCCATTCTTTCAGTGTCATTTTTCGAAGCTTGAAGTGTTTTGATACATTTGTCGAGTGCTTCATTTCCAGACATTTTTGATTACTTTCTCTTCAATTTACTTTTACTTTTATCTTTATTATCTTTCTTATTATCTTTTTTGCTCTCTATCTCCCCTGTTCACTTTTATACAATCTAATTATATAGAAGTGTAATAATAATAAATAATAATGCTTCAAATTTCAAAGTCAAAGTCAGTCAGTCTCCTTTCTTTAACCCAACAACATAAAAATACTTTCTTGCAACCCAACTTCAGACAAAATGTGTAGGAATTTTTATATCAAAAAAGACTTTCCTCAGCCTGCCAAAAAAGGAAATAATATAAATTTTACCCAAGATTTCACATATATACTGATGCAGTAAGTAAGCTTCAATATTATACCATCAATATATAAATGTACCTACCTATCTAGTCCTAGTCAAAAAGAATTGCAATAAAACTGGCCAATATAACTCAAATGAAAATAATTAAGAGAACTTGAACTGTAACTCTTATGTAAAGCTCAGATGGATGAAATTCCTCTTTCTTTCCAAATTTATCACTTTTTTCTATCTTATTAAACTCTTTCAAACGAAATGCCCCCTTGGCCTTCACCACAAATTATATAAAATAATTTACAACAACACAAGAAAGAAGGTAGGATTTTTGTACTTTAAAAAAGAATGTATCTCTTTTGCATCGAGGAAAGATTCTTTTCAGACTAAATGGCGGATGTAAAATTATATAAAAAAAATAAAAGAGTTCAGCAGAATATTCTAGTAGCAAGTCTTTTAAAACTTATTAAGACTTGTACAAAACCCAAAAAACATTATTTTTTTCATGAATAAGTCTGATGCTGATCTCATACCCCCTTGAACCAAAAAGAAAGTCCCTGTAATACATGTCCGTATGCATAAAATAAAAAAAATACACCACCAGCATCAGACACCAAAACTAATCGGATCGGAGGAGATATACGAAAAATTTATTTTTAAACTTTGAAAGAGTGATAAAAAACAAATTCTATTTTTGTACGAGAATTCCCGATTATAGACCTAACCATACGAACATTTTACCTAACATAATTTGTTATTTAAAACATTTCTAGATATACTGATGATATGTACTATATGTACCTAGATTTACCTAGATATTTACATATAAACATATTCATCTCTATCTTTACTCGAAATGCAAAGGAAAAAAACCGAAAGAAATCCTTAATCCTGTTTATGATGAGTAAATATCTTTTATACAAATAAACACTATTGTATATCAAGGACAAAAAAAGAACCTCGTCTCAAACTTCAAACTCTCAACTATTAACTAGGCGAAAAAATATTTATTTTACTGCCTACCTACTCTACTAGATACTTGAACATTTATAATATGAAAATATTGCTTGCCATTTGTATTGTAAAATAGGTAGGTAGGCCAAAATATTAATCATTTCAATAAAAAAGTAACTAATAAAAAAGAGCCTGCTGAGCAAAAATGTCTATTAGAAATTCAATCCAAGGTTAACCTTAATAATTAATAAGATTAAAAAATTATATCAATACATAATTATTTTTTATGGGATAATGTAATCTTTATAATTTGCCAATAATTCGTAACAATTTCGTTGCTTTCCTTCAATAAAATCGAGAAACAAGGATGACACAATATCCAATAGCATGAATCAAGAAAAGAAACCTCAGCTAGTTATTAATTATCGAAAATAAGGAAGTGATTACAATATATTATTAATATTATTATATTGACTTTTATTAATGATTCGAAAAAATATTGATATTCAATATTTTTCCCAGATCCAATTTCCAATTAATAAATAATGAATTTTGACTTGCTCTACAAAAGAATCAAAAGATTTGAGATAAAAATGTATCTGCTTATATTGTATATAAATTATACTAAAAGCAAAATCATTTTTTAATTGTAATAATTACTTAATAATATCGTTGTCCTTGCTTGTAAATAATGAAATTATATAATAGATAAAAAAGATGATTAAACTACCTAATTTTACAATTTTACCATGTTTTCCTTGCATGACTAAATTGTTTTTATTACATCAAAAAAATTACCAACCTCAAATACCTAATTAAATTAAACTCACTAAAAAAAATTGATAAATTCCAAATTACGTTACCTATCTAATTCATAAACTGATAGATTGATAGTACCCTACCCTACCTATACCTATATATATGTAAATGATATTTCTAAAAAGTTACGAAAAAGGTCAAATAACAAAATATATTATTAAAATTAATGATTTCCAAACTTTATATCGTACTTGTGCTACGATAGATTATAGATAAGAAGAAACATGAAACTTGAAAAACTAAACATACAATTTAACTTACTACCTAAAATGTTTCTCAGAAATATGATTAATAATTTAAAAGTGGCCTTAAATAAAAAATACCTACCCAACACCAACATCCAACTAGGTACCTAACTAAATAATCGAGATATGAAGTAAAATATACCTACTTCAATTGTCAAGTTATAAAGTTATAAAGTAATAAAAGTATGAGTGTAAATATAAATAATTTAATTATCTACATCGCGTCAGTAATTACATATTACCTTTCAAAACCAAAACTTGAAATAATCAAACTAAAAAATACTTGAAAATTGAATGAGAATGAGAATGAGAACATAAATTATGAATCCAATCTAAAAATGTCTAGTTAGAAACTTTAACTTAGGTAATTTATATTTAGTGTTTTGTTAAATCTGAAAACCAAAAATTGACCGAAATTTGGTGTTTCTGTTACTCTAATTATTCATTATCTACCTATTTCATGTAATTCTGATCTGAAACACCAAATTTCGGTCAATTTTTGGTTTTCAGATTTAACAGAACACTAAATAGTTACTAGTTAATAGTACCGGTACCTTCCTATATTAAAAATTATAATAATAATAATAACTTACAATTTGAAATTTTTTAGAGAGCTAATTCTATTCAGAAATCTGATGAATTATGACAAAGTGATGAACAGAATTATCCAAATGACATCAAGAATAATTAAAAAGACGACGATAATTTTATAATGCAGAAATATAATATAATTAAATAAAAAAATAAAAAATAATAGTAGTAAATCGAAAATTAAAAAAAAAATCAAAAAATAAATAAAGAAATCGAAACGAAAGATTAGACTAGATGTCTAATCTTAAATCTACCGCGGATATCTGGTACATATTAGCCTATCCCCCTATACAGTACAAGGCAATATTGAAATTGAAAAAATCATAAAACGAGTTATTTTTTCCGATTAGAATTCAGCTCTGAAAAAGGCAATTTTGACCGATGAAATTGAATTCAAAAGTTCGTTTAAGCACTTTGATCAATCTGAAAAGATCTTTTAAAACTGTGTCTTAGCTTATGGCAATTCAGGAGAGGATTATTCTCAAATTAGGCCAAAATAAGTAGGGTAGTACCAACTTGGATTTTTTATACATTTTACCTACTTATTAAGGATTAATGACAAAAGATAAGATATTTTTTTCTTTTTAATAAAATTAGCTCTAGCTCATATTTCATATTTTTATTTTTAGATCAAAGAAGCCTAACAAGAATCGAAAAGGTAAAAGCTTTTCCAAGAACAACGGTTTTAATAATTGCTACTTTCCTTGACTAATTGATTAAGTATCCAGGTATCCATGTCCATGTCTTTAAAACTAGCAAGGTACCCTACTCAAGTACCTACGTAAATTCATAAGGTAGATTCAAATTTAATATCCTAAAAGAAAAATGTCAGATCACTTACTCATCAAATCTCAAAATCAGAGATCTTGAGACCTGACTCGCCTGACAGATTGAGAAGTGTAATTTCCTAAGAATTCCTTATACCTAGGTATCAGTAGAAGTAAAAAAACGTATAAAAGAGATAAATGATTCAAAAGATTTCAAGTTTTCCTAGCAGAAGTTTCAAGGACCCGCTGTGAGTAAAACCCTAGCAAAAAATATTGATTTTATATGACCGACAACCCGAGAGAGAAGTTTATTTTATAAAATCGATTAAGTGCTCTCGAAAAACCAACTGCTAAGCTAACCCTAACCGCGCCCCTGAAACATAAAACACCTTCAATATAATATGAAATATGAAGTGCAAATCAATATTTTTTTGCATAATATTTTACAGATAATGTACAGGATATCTAATTTGTATAAACAGTATTACTAGGAATAGAATACTAGCTGTAAGTATACGTATGAAATAGTTCAAAAGTTCAAATGATATACCTTTAAAAAAAAGTTTTAATGATGCTTTCACCCAATCTCATTCCTTTAAAATAATTAAAAATCCAGATCATCACATTCTTTATAATTAAAAAAAATTAATCAAATTCATTTAGAATCTCTGTGATTTGTAATTAGAGATAATTATCATTATAAATGTCTAGACTTTTTTAATTATCTACTATCTACCTAACGCTACCACTACTTTCTGAAAATACTAAAATACAAGATAGCTGTAAGTATCTAGTATCTACATACCTAGTAGAGAGTAATGTATTTTGATCGAAACATATACCTTACCTACCTACCTGTAAAAAATTTTTAAAAATGGGTGAATTTTCAAATTATTGGGGTATTTTTTTCCTAATGATATGTACGTGCTTTTCATAAAAAAATTATCTATTGAAATGGATAGGGTACGATCGATTTCTTTTTTACTAAAAGCCATTAGCCATAAAAATTAATATTTAATAGCCAATTATCTATTCTTTCCAAAGAAAGATAAGTAGTACATGTCTCGTGTCCTATAAAAACAAAATTACCAATAATAACAGATCTCTGTTAAAGAGATAATTGCCTTGTTTAGATTAAATGGATGTCTTAAGTTTACTGTTACACTAATCCATATAAAATAGAAAAAGAGATAATAATGATGATTACCTATATTATATTCATGATTCATTTTTATGTTCAAAAGATAATATGAATATGAAATACAACACAAAAGTTCTCGACGAGTGAATACTGATAAGCAGAATAATTATGAACATCATAAAGTTACAGATTAGGTAGGGTACTTATTTTCAACAAAAATTGAAACTAGTTAATTCTGAAGAAATATAAATTTTGTTAAAAGTCTAAAAGTTAAAAGTCAGCAGCTGAGATTATAAGCCATTTAATAAAAGGCTGAGTACCCTACCTATATTTAAGTTTAGTTTAAGTCTAAGTTTAGTAATAAATGCTTTGAAATTTGAGCTGAAGGCTAATAAAATAAGTAATCCTTTACAATTATGTCTATGAGTAATATGCTGTAAATGCAATGTCCTGTTATTATTTTGCTGACGGCTGACTGTGCTTTTAGTCTTGGAATTTTCCATGAAAGTTCCATTCCATAATAATTACCTTCAAAGAAATATGAAAGCTCATGGGTTTTACTATTGTTGAAATATCAGTAATGAGCTACACGAGTTCTAGAGGTTAATAAAAGTTAAAAAGCGTTCAGTCAAATGCCTCATGCCTTACTCGTTATTTTCTTTTAATCTCTTCTCTAATAATAAGTCTTTAATAGTGTGAGAACAGCTAGTTATGTTGAGCAATAATACTCGTATTTTAAAAACTTGGAAAAATGCAATCCGACCCGATAATATTTTACAAATTATCTATGAAGTACCTAAGAGTAAGATAAGATGAGACAAAATTATTTAAGTTACTCACTGTAAAATGTAAAAAGCCAAGAGCCAATTAAATTAATGTACCAGACCAGAATGTACCAAATAGAAAAATTACAAGATATACGTCAATAGATCATTTTCTTCGAATCAATTATCGAGTTGAGAAGTTGATAAGTGGAAATTGACTCGGTTTCTAAGAAATAGGTACATTGAATTTGCATGAATGAACTTAACTTAATCAGACGAATAATATGCTAGACAAGATGCTAGACTAGAAACTTTTGTACATAAAGTTTTAAGTTTTAGTTAGAAACCTAGACTAGACAGAGTAGAGTAGAGTAGACACTAGACTTTAATAATCTGTAAAAGTTGATAAAAATAAAATGTAACAAGAAACGATATGATACTTGAAATTTAAACTCGTGGAACTATCTTTTTTGGCAAAAAAATAACACAAGTCTTTGATAAAAAAGTTACACCACATTTTACATGAATGAGTCAAATTAAATTTTAAGGAGGAGACTGGAACTGACTGACGACAGCAAATTTGGTGTCATAAAGTGAATAGTATCTAGAGTCATATTTTTTTGTAGCAATTTCGAGATAAATGATACGAATCAAATTAATGAAAGAGATAATTATACTTTTTTTATAATTACTAATACATGAATGAAAAGAAAATAAATTATAGTTATAATTAACCCCTGTATATGTACATCGTTCTTATTTTATCGCTCTTATTCTAATTGAGAATATTATAAATATGTCTGTAATTATAATCTATTATTACTACTAACTAATTATTAATTATAATATCCTTACAAAATTACTAGATATTATAAATACTTTTATGTCTTATACTTTAAATTTATAACGAATATAGTAAAAAATATTATAACAATCCTTCAAAAAGCAAAAAGAATAGTTGAAGCACATAAAATAATATTTAAAAATTTCAATTTCAATATCATAATTACTATAATTCCTTAATTATACATTCATACAAATCAAAACATACAAACACCAAACACGATAAAGAAACTTTCACCTTTCACTCTCATTTCAAACTAACTTTTAAATACCTAAATGGAAAATTTTAACTAACCTACATAACTTAAATTCGATAAAAAATATTAGCCACATATTTCATTGGAATATTTCCAATTTTTCAATAAATTCTAAAAAAATCTTGTCAACAAACTAAGCATTTACTTTGAAAATATGAAGTGGGTGATATTCTACGATTACTATGTAATTATTATCCAGTCATTTTATACAAAATAAAACTTATACTGTTCTAATGACACTATTTTTTAAACTGTATTCTATGCGTATGTGTTACTAACCAGATTATTTATTATCATTTCCTGTACGTACGTTATTTTAGGTTATTAAACTTTAGCGAATAGAGAGATATTTTTTTAATTCGAGAAAATAATTTGTACCATTTTTATAGTATTAAACGAGTATGCATTGATAGGGACATATAATCTTTTAAAGGGTATTTTATAAGATATTTTTAAATTTTAATAAAAACTCACACATGTCCTTAGAGTTGAGATGTGGCTCGTATAACTTACTTTAATATGTAGTAGGTTTAGGTAGTTAGTTAAATTAATTTTTAAAAAGAGCAAAAATTGGAAACGTATGGGCTTTTGTATGAGAGGCTGATAAAATTAAAAAGATTGACTTACTTTAATACTTGTCATCAAGTCAGCTTTTCTTGTCTCGATCAAAGTATTGTCTAGATCTATATTAAATATTAAAAATTTAGAATTTAGAATTATAGCAGAAACTACGATTTAGATTTTATAAGTAGGACAAAATATAAAGAATTCCCTTACCAAACAATATAGCAGAAATTCGAGAAACTGGAGTTTTTTCACGGACCATTTTTTCAGTAGTTTATTAATCTTGACAGCTTCGTTGATTGGAGTTGTAGTAAAAATTTACAAAAATTTCAAGTTCAAGTATTTGGGAAGTGCAGCAAAAAACTTTGGTGGGTCTCGACAATGCGAAGTATGGGGAGGAAATGATGAGAACTTGAAGGTCAATTGACGTAGAGACTGAATTATCGATCCGAATTTTCGGAGTAGTCTTGTGACTTTACTTTACAAAAGTATAAATGATTCGGAGCGAAAACTGAGAATATAAAATTGTAGTGAGTAGGGTATAGTTTTTTTAGTAGTCAAAAGTATACAGCAGAGCAGCTGATGGGTGTTAGCGCCTTGAAGTTTGGTTGTAGAATAGAGTTTAGAATTGTGAGCAAGTCCTTTATAAACTAATTTTGTAAACTCGAATCGAAATCGAAAACACTCAACTTCAACTTTACTGTGTTGCGTACTTATATTACTTTTTTTTATTTTGCATGCGATAGCTTGAAGCTTGCTTGCTGGATGATAAAATTTAAATGAAAAAAATAGGTGATCTGATCTGACGTTATTTACCAATTATATTCAATAACAAAGCTGATGCTGATGATGCGTGATTGTATTGTGATCGTTAAAGATGAAATTACGAAGGTAGATTAATCTGAAAGAAATAATAAAGCACGTAAATGAAAAATGAAATAAATATTAATGGACCTACGACCTACACTCTACAATGATTACAGGATACAGTATAAAATGACTATTGAAAAAGAGGTAATTTGTAGGTAGATTTACTTGTCTTATTACTTCCGGTCAAGACTCAAGACTCGGCTACCCGTGATAATTGGTCCTTTCTCATCAATATCAAGTTGAAAACTAGGTGCAGGTAGTAATGTAGCTACATAACACCTCTTCCTCTGAAAGTAGAATTAAGATGTCCTGGACCTGAATCTTGATCTCAACAGCAAAATTGTTTCACAATCACAATTATTCAATATAGGTACATAATATCAATCTCTCAAATTAACACGAAATCTATTTAAAAAAGAAAAAAACACTAAATTAGAGTACAAACTTAAGCAAAAATTCATAAACTATAAGCTTATTAATTTCTCAATTTACCTAATCAAAGTCTACTACTACTAATATCAATTATATAGAGTAAGCAAGTCCTACTCTATAATATAAAGTACCTTATTCTTATTTAGGTATTAAATTAATATTTTAGATTTTAAGGATTTTAGATTGATTAGTAAATAGTACCCTGCTTAGGCCAGGTATAAAAAATTAGATTTGACTTCAATTTGACTTACTTACAAAATGATACCAGGCACCAGGTAATTTATTAAGGTATCATTTAGGGCAACATTCAACATGCACCTTAAAACTTACACCTTACTACGTACCTACTACCTACTTACCCATTAAATTTGGAAAGATCTCGTCAAGATACGATCTACAAAAACAAAAAAAATCCAGCAGGTTAAAACTTAAAATTAAAATCATTGAATTTGAATTGAAGCCTGACCTGACCTGATAAAGTCGAATTCACAAAACCAGGTTAATTGTTGAGTATTCGGATGGATAGTCTGGTCAGGAGTCAGGACCGGGCATCAACTAGAAATAGAAAAATATATTTTGTAATTTATTTTTATAAGGTACACTACCACTACATAAACATAAAAACAACGTATGCCTAGGCCTTGGCCTTAGGTAGGGTATTTCATATTTCCTGTTGAATCCTGAAAATTGTAATAAGAATTACCTAATATCCAAAGTCCAAATCCAATATTCGTACCAAAATCTCACGAAACCATATATTGCATATCAAAAAACCTTAAAAAAGCACTCAAACTTCTAATTTCATCAAAAAACTCCAAAAAAAATAAAATCTTGCAAAAATCTTCAAAAAAAAACCTCAAAAAAAAAACGAAATTCGTTTCAAAAAATACAAACAGTAGTAATCTAGATAGTGGTAAAGTTCTATTCCTACCCCGCTAAAAAAACGAATAAAAATAATATTTTCTTGTTGAATCCTGATCCTGAAAAAATCGTATTGTACCATACAAATACAACTTCTGAAACTTCAACCTCAAACTCAAATCACAAATCTCAAAGTCAAGTCAAAAGTCAAAATCTTATTAATTTTTGTTTTTGTAATTAAATTGTAATTGTAATTAGGTAATCACTTATTGAACGTAATTGCGATTTCAAGTGACAATTTGACAATTAGTGCAGTTTTTGATAGTTTAACCGTTTTTTTTGTACCTACTTTTAATAGTTTTAGTTAGAAAGTTAAGTTTTTAAAATGGCCACAAAAGAGAAGTCAAAGAAGGGTCGAGGTAAGGACAAAGTTGTCGAGATTGACGCGGAGATGGACACTGACGAAGAAGCTGGTGAGGGTGAGGGTGACATTGTGGAATTTGGACCACAACCTATTAACAAATTAGAGGTAAATAACAATCGTTCATCTTGTTAATGCTTTATAAAAATAAAATGTAACTTTTTGATTGATGGTTTTTTATTTTTTATTTTAGGGTAATGGAATTACTGCTGGAGATATTAAAAAGTTGATGGATGAAGGATATCATACAGTTGAGTCTGTGGCTTTTGCACCAAAGAAAGCTCTATTAGCTGTTAAAGGAATTAGTGATGCAAAAGCTGATAAACTCGTTGTAAGTGCCCTACGGATACTTATATTTTTTTGTGTTATATGATTCATCATTCATCATTTAATTCATTATTTTTGTTGTTAAGAATGAGGCAGGAAAATTAGTACCGATGGGATTTACGACAGCTTCAGAATTTCATTCGAGGAGATCAGAAATTGTAATTCTAACTACAGGTTTGTACTTTTATTTTTATATTGATAATATAGGAGTAGTAGTCGTAGTGTAATGTATGATATTTAGAAATGAGCATTTAATAAAAATTATTAAATACCTACAATTATTGTATGTTTAGGTGGTAGATAAATTATGAAAGGATTTTAATTAGAATTAGGTGACGAATTACAAGTTTTAAAATCAAAAAATATTTTTAAAAAAATCAGTTTTGTGCTTCACATCGATAGGTACTATACTAATAAAGTAATTTAAAAAAATATTTTTTAGGATCAAAAGAATTAGATAAACTTTTAGGAGGTGGTATCGAAACTGGATCTATTACCGAAATATTTGGCGAATTCCGAACTGGAAAAACACAATTATGTCACACACTTGCGGTGACTTGCCAGGTAATTGATTTTATATTTTTTTAAGTGTTTCTCATAAGTGTTTTAATTGTTCATTGTTTAAATTTGAGTATTTTTAATTACTACCTATTCAATCAGCGTGTCAATTTTTATTTGCAAAGTTGTATAGTTATCGATTTTTAAATCATAATAATTTACTTCAAAACTTTAAACAATGGATTGGTCTAAAAAAAAATATGTAAAAAGCTAAAATACTTTATACTAATTAAAGTGGCACTAGTCATTTAGGACAGATTAGCCTACAGATACAATACAGAATACAGACAGTTAAGTATGGATAGATTGGAATTTTTAAAGTTTTAAAATATTTTAATAATAAATAGGCAATAGGTTAACATTTTTATATTTCTACTTTTTACATAAGAATCCATAAGATTTAAGATTGAGATGAAAATGTTCCTTTTCTAAAGATAATTTACTAGTTAGATTAGAGTAGAGGTTTGTTTGAATTAGGATTTAATCTAGAATAAGTAGGTATGAAATTAAATTTTTTGGCTACTATACTTGTCAGTCAGGCGTCAGGGTATTCTATTTATAGTAAAAATTCTATTGAATTAAGCTTTAGCATAGCATTTAAAAGACAAATGATAAACTTTTAACTTTTAAGGTTCTTTAGCATTTATGTAGAATTTAGAATGTAAGTTAAAAATTATCAGATCAGTCATCCATTATAATTTACTGTCATAAACGCGACTTATCTATATTGACTGTTTTAATAAATTTTGTAAGTTGGTATACCGTAAATTGTGATAAATATAGGAAATAAGATTTAATAAAGAATAAGACGCAGGCACGCAAAAAGTCTGGCAAATGTTAAGTAAGTAATATGGTCTATTTAGAATTTCGAAATTTTGTATTAGTTTAAAAAAATATGGATAAGAATTTGAATGGAAAGTTATATTATAGTTTCATGGACAATGGACTACTGTTTTTTAAGTACATAAATAAATAAAAAATAATACAATAGGTACATGTTCATGTGTAAAAATGTAAGATCAAAAAGTGTTTTAGTTTGGACTGTGCCAGTGATAGGCAATAATCAATTTTTTGAGTTCAATATGATCAAAACATTAAAACTAATAAAATTGCGTTC
This sequence comes from Nanhermannia cf. coronata Gr-Ori-00579, assembly GCA_034699045.1. NCBI lineage: Eukaryota > Metazoa > Arthropoda > Arachnida > Sarcoptiformes > Nanhermanniidae > Nanhermannia > Nanhermannia cf. coronata Gr-Ori-00579. Next base: position 20,236 of record JAQIXA010000093.1, on the reverse strand, counting down.
CTTTATTTATCAAAAAAAAACTTTCCTTAAATTAAAAAAAATATAAAAATGATATGAATGCCATTCCAAAGTTTATTCGTCAAAGTCATAATATACTAGTAGACAGTAGAAGTTAATTAATACATTATCATTTTATTTGCTTTTTTCATTGATTAAATGAATGATTTTATTTATTTATAGTTACCCATTGATCATAATGGAGGTGAAGGAAAATGCCTTTATATTGACACAGGCAAGTTTCACGTTATATTATCTAGTATCTTAAATATTATACCTTTAGAGTTTAGAGTATTCGAAAATTAATATCATTTTCCGATCATTTAAAATGATTTCTTAAATAATACTATTATAGAAGGAACATTCCGACCTGAAAGACTTATTGCTGTAGCTGAAAGGTAATGAAATGATCAGTTTAACACGACATTCATTTTATCTTATTTTATTTACTTTCTTTGATAATACTAATATTTAAGTAATATGACTTGAATTGACCTTTTAAGGTACACGTTAAATGGAGCTGATGTCCTCGACAATGTGGCTTATGCTCGAGCCTACAATACTGATCACCAGACAAAACTTCTCATTCAAGCGTCTGCTATGATGTCCGAATCAAGGTAATGAAATGATCTATTAATGTAGTGTAGTGTAATCTTTAAATATTAAACTCAAATATTTATCAAAAATAAAATAAAATTCTCATGGGTTTATTTATGACATGGGTACGATAAGATTAGAGATGAAATGATGTTATTTTTGTTTCATTTTTTTAAATTTTTATTTCTAGATTTGCTCTTTTAATAATAGACAGTGCTACATCGCTATATCGAACAGATTATTCGGGACGAGGAGAACTTTCTGATAGACAAAGGCATTTAGCTCGATTCTTGAGAATGCTCTTACGACTCGCTGATGAAGTAAGTTATATTTGATTTTAGCTAATTTTGGTATAGTTGATGTTGATACTAGGTAAGTACCCTATTTAATATTTATTGTTAATTGTTGGTTATTATTAAATTCATCGAATAGGGCATTAAGAACAATTAGATTAGAAATAATATAAATACATACCCTTATTTAATATTGGGATTTGGATTAATAATATTAGCCATGCACTTATCTTGTTAGTAAACAAATGTAAATAATCTACTTATTGATTACTGACGCTTACAGAACTTTCCAATAAATGTTAGAATAAATTATGGTAAATAATAATAGTTAGGGAATTGGGATTATAGTTTGAATAACTTTGAAAGAAAAAATCGTAAACTCGAGTTCGAGTGGACTATTGAACCATTAACCTTCGATGTATATTAATTGGTACCTATCTTTCGTACTCGTACTTCATATTACTTTTTTATGATTATCATTAAGTAATAATTTGCTTGCAAAAAGTTTTACATACTTCAAACAAATTAGTTCATGTAGAAGTCTAGTAGCTCAATGTCTCAATGTCTCAAGGAGAAATATTTAGAAATACCTACCTACTTTTATACCTTAACCTCAACTAGGTACATATTGCAACTTATTATATTATTACTAGTATTAGTTGTTCTAAACAATTTTTAGCTACTTTGCAACTTCCATCGAATCCTTCTAATTCTAATTTAGATTTAAGATATAAAATGATTTCTCGTTGAAAAATACAAGCTTATTTATTTACATACAAGGATTTTGGATTAATTGATGTAAATATTTGTTTAAAATTGTACTATCTTTAAAATTTATATGTATTTGAGTACTTGGTAGTTATTAGAGTAAATCATTTTTGAAACTGTATTTATAAAATGTTTTTGAATATTTGTCTAATCAAAACAAAATGTTAAAAAAAATTGTCAATTCAGCAATTTCAGCATTGTTTATTTGAACTTTGTTATAATAATATATAAAAATGTAGATACTCTTTAATTATAAAATCAAATCAACAATCAATTCTATCCTACTCCAAATTCCCAATCAGTTCTATAAAGCTCTTGTGAACAACGAACATTTATATTTCAGCATTTGTGTGCATGATTTATAAATATTTACTCAATTAGAAAAAGTACACTTTGTAGATAGATAATCAAATTTCAAATATATCGTAGAGATACGCCGCTACATACACCATCGATTATCGAAAACATTTGGCCATTATCATATCATTAGGTACTTTATAACTTTTATTTACATACTTCATTTTGTATAAATAGAACATAGTTGTTATTTAACCTCCAAAGTCCAAAGTTAAAAGGGCCAGTTTTATCAACTAAATTCATTGAGCTATTATTATGAAAGACTTTTGAAAACTTTTTGTCCGTCTCAAGTTGTCTCAAATTTTCTAGTTTGAATCTAGTATGGTACTCTAGTTATGTATACTAATGTTGAGCTGATAATATTTGGTTTTGATATGTATTTGTAGTTGATTAGGTTAGGATTAGATTTTCGGTTTTATTAGGTTTAGTTTAGTAGTTTTATATGTTTTTAAAATACCTTTGCCTTTGACCTAAATTTTGCATATTTAATGAAAGCATGTTTGGTTTTTCGAAAATCTAAAATAGGTTCTCATCTCTATCTTTGCGTTTTCGTATAATCAGTATACCTAATTTAAGAAAATAAAGTAAATTGGAGTCATCAAATATAATTTGAGTCACTCGTATATTTTTCAACTTTCATTTACGATCTGGAAATTTTCCATTGAATATTCCATTGAAATCGAAATTCGAAGAAATCTGCTAAAAGTTTAATTGCTTACATAACTTTTTCTATTTTGATCATCCATGCACGTGTACTAGGACTAGAAACTAGAACAGTGTTTATAAATATTTTATTGCAGGCAATCCTACTATGAGATTACTGCAATTGCTTCCTGATTGAAATGAGTTCATAGGGTATTAATTGAATAATATTTACAAAACAAAGCAAATAATTAGACTTGTGTTTATAGTTTATAAATGAAAATGTAATATTTTATTGGAGTGTGCACTATTTATCGTTAGTACTATGCCATAATATTATATATTATGCTTATCATTTTCTGTGTCGTTAAATTTTAAGCTCTTAATTCTTTAATCTTTTGATTAAACTTTTTACTTTACCCTATTTAGGTAAGTAAGTAGGTGTTTAAGTTTATATTTATATAGCTAAAAGTTATACTGTAATAAGAGTTGATCACTTTCTTTGCACGTTTCAAAAATTCTTTTAAGAAGTAAGATTAGAAAATTTACTAAAATACTTTAATATAATACCTAAATACTACTCTGTATTATCTATCTAATATCTAGCATTAGAATATTCTTCGGACGGATTAGTTTTAGGCTTAGGGAATGTTAGTATTATGTATCTAGAACATCCGATGATATCATGCTTAAAATTAAAACTATGTATAGGCATGGATTTCAAATTCAAATCAATTTAGGATAGTTAATTCTTATTGTCTATTAATTGACTGATTGTTTAATAATTTTATTATAAAAGTGTGTGTGACAGGACAGATAATGTCCAATTAATTAAAATTAAAAATATTGTTATGAATAATTAATGGCTCTCATAAATATGTTAAGAGTTAAGGCGTCAATTGGTCTAGTCAGTTCTATTTTCAAAGTTAGAAGAGTTCGAGTTAGATTCGAGTTTCAATTTACTATAGGCCATAGGCATTTGGTTTGTTTTAGTTAGGTACTAGGAATTTTTAATTAGGTAAAAGGTTCAAGTAAGGTAGAATTAGAATAGTTAGTATGATATTAGTTTCCAGGTACATCAGAACTCTTGTAAGTATCTAGCTAGGTATAGAAGTACTAAAGATAAGTAGGTTAGGTACCCATTTTTTATATTTATTTGTAGCAAATGTCTAGTGATTAGCAGTGATATATAAAACAATTTGAATAATATATTAGTTCATTAGTACATACATAAGTAGGTACATATTACATATTGGTAGGTGCATATCATTCATAATTTGCGAAAAAATTGCCAAAAAATTGTAAAAAAAAAAACAAAGTACCCTACCTACAGTTAGTACCTAGTACCTACTTACTCTTACTCTTACCCTACCCATTATTAAATATTACCTATCCTATATTCTATTGTATTGTAAACTGTAAAGTCTACTTTGAATGATACGAGTAGAGTATTCTAAATTTCTATACCTATTTGAATTTGAGCTTCCTTATGAAATGAATGATATTTTTAAGCTTCAGAAAATATTCTTATACACTCTTAATACAATCTTAATTCATATCCAGTATTGAAAATATGTATCAGTATTTTTCAATACTTATCATTTGATCATGCCATAATATGAATGACATGCGGACTGGAACTGAATATATAGTTTTTACATTTTTTATGTAAAAGGTACAAATTGTGAAAAGTCAAGTAGGTATTTCAAGTATTTTTAAAAAGATAACTCAATAATGTAGTTTTAGTTTGCACTTATCATATGTACCTAGTTATCAATTTTTCAAAAGCACAAAAATCAATAATTATAATGATTATGGATTATGACTACGATCAACTACGAACGACTACGATACCTGTAGAATTAGTTATATAAGTGTACCTTTATTAGTCCTCAGAACTTGTTAGTTTAGTTTTATCATGTAATTAATAGTTACTGATAGATAGGTGATAGGGTACTTAAAATAATATGGATATTGATATTTATTGAATATGAAGTGGTTATTAATTTTTTATCTTTATTTTTCTAAATTTCAAGTATGGTGTAGCAGTAGTAATCACTAATCAAGTTGTCGCTCAAGTTGATGGTGGGGCCGTGTTCTCTGCCGACCCCAAGAAACCTATCGGTTAGTCAAATTGAAATTAATACTTAAATATAAATTAGATAAATGTATAACCTCTTGCCTTGTAATTTTTTATCTACCTTTTTTTTATTTACTTGTCATTATAGGTGGACATATTATGGCCCATGCCTCTACTACCAGGTAATAATTAGCTAGTAATAATTTAAGATTATGTATTAAAAATCAGTATGTAGAATGTAGTATGTAGGTACCTACTGATTTTTTAGTTCGACACTTTCATGTATATAATTCATAAATATTCGAATATTTCACTCTTTTGAAATATGCAAAAAATGTACCTAGGTTGATTTAAAAAAACCTAAAATTAAGGTTTTTAGTTCTGATTTAAGATTTCACACGAAAAATATTCTTTGTATTTTTTATTTTAAATCAAAATTATATACTTGTCGGTGTTGATTATAATAGTTTTATTTATATGTACATTTATTATGTACACAAAAATTTAATTGCTAAGTAAGTAGTTCATAAAAGCATTGATAAAATCCATTAGCTAAGCAAAAATAAGCTAAAGGTTAAAAACTATCTTTCTATTTCTGTGTATCGATACTATTTTTAAACATGTTTAACCTTCAACCTATTTTGCAAATAAACAGAAAAGAGTACATTTTGAATAGATTATAAATTGTATTTCATATTCATTCATTTAGCTACATAAACATAATACTGTAATATAATAACTGTGTACATATAATCTTATTAAGCAATATTAATATTACGGATATCTACGGGGTATTAATTTAATTTATTTTATTTAGGTTATACCTTCGAAAGGGTCGAGGTGAAACGAGGATTTGTAAAATCTACGACTCGCCATGTCTTCCAGAAGCTGAGTGTGTTTTTGCCATAAATGCTGATGGTATTGGTGATGCAAAAGAATAGATCTAGTTATCAGTCACCTACCTATTTCGAAACCGTCTTTAAATGAACTTACACTGCCAATTCTCGTCTCATTCTCAATTACCTAAATTATTAATTCCTAGGTATTCGGTATTACTCAAGTTTAAGCTTAAAAATTATTTACTGATCTTTTTTTCTTGAATTATTCAAGATACTCAATTTATTAAAGTTAGTATTTAATTATTTAATATGCCTTTGTCTCAAGTATTTTAAAAATTTATTTTCCAATTTAATAATATAATGGTATATAAAAGTTAATTGTTAAATCAATTTTTTATAATATTTGTGTAGAAAATACTTTTCATAACTTGTAAGATTTAGGATTAGGTTAGGTTAATTGATTTTTTTTGTTAATACAAAATGATTTTTAAAACCAAAAAAGATTATTTTTAAAAGAAAGGCTTGTCCATATTCCAACAATAATCGAGATCAGAATAAATTGAATTATCGGGATATCGATCGATCCAAGATTGAATAAACCCTAAATTTTGAATAAGAAAAAAATCAATTATTAAAATGTCAAGAAATTCTTAAATATATTCTTATAGGTAGCTATTATTCAGTGTATTTATAACTTTTTTAATTGATAATCTTACCTTCATTGGTAGCATTATAAACTTTCAACTCAGCATTTCCACTTTCTGTATAAATCATAATATAATATGTGAAAAATTGTCAAGTTTTTATATTTAATGATAGGTAATGTATTTATTGTAATTATTTATAAATCTTTTTGATTATTTTGTACTCTTTTATAATCAAAAATCAAGGGATAATTTATACAGATAAATAAAGTTTTCTTACCATTAATGAAAGTATTGTGTTGAACAAAAATTTTTCTTGGTTGTTTTTTGTCCAGGATGATATCTCTCCATTTGGCCCATGGATATTTCCCCTCGTTATTCACAGCAGAGTAGTAGTTATACATTTTACTAGCGTTGGTAAAATCAGCTGTCGATTTATAAACCTAGATTGAGAAAATAAATAAAAAATGTTAGGTCTATTGTCTAGGTCTTGATTGGAATAGATAGGGAATAGGGAAAAATAGATAGGGATAGGGATAGGGAAAAATTTATATTTACCTATTAGGATTTAAGTTTATGTATTTTAATTTCTAAAATAGTGGTGTGGTAAATGATTCTTATCAAGAAATACAAGTTTTCGTTCATTAGATTTCATTAGGTAATCTAGGATTTTCAATATTTTTTCTTACCTGAAGTTTTATCAAAAAGTCTCCAATTGCTTTTTTTCCAACTGTGTCAATTTTGGTCCTATCAACTGTGATCAAAAGATCGGGCTTTCCATCTTCTCCAGTTTTTTCTTCGACATTGACTAATCCTTGTCCAGCTTCAAGTAAAACTTGCAAAATGACATACCGAGCTTGCATATGAGCTTGCATCCAAGCTTGTTTTTCGGGTTGATACATTTCTAAAGCTTTAGCAGCACCAGCTGAAATTATACATAAAAAAACAAGTTATAAAACATTCTTCAAAATTTTTAAATCTTCATATTATTCCTCCTATTATACTTATTTATATGTCTCGTCATACTCGTAGTCTTTTAGTAATAGAATGCCATTTTTGGCTTTTTAAATCTAACTAATTCGATCTTACTAGTATTTTTAAACATACCAAAAACCATTGATAGCCAATTTGCGTATTTGAGATTTTGAGCTTCCTCTCCTTCTAATCCAAATATCCTTTAATAAATTCAATGAATAAAATTTTTGTTTTTTAGGTATTTTAATTGAAATTTTTACTTTAGAACACTATCATCCAAAGAAAGGTATATTCCAACAGCTTCAGCTCGACATTCTTCATAAGTCGAACTCATAGAAGAAAATACTGAATCGTAGGATTCTCCTTGATTGTACATCTTCTCAATCTAATTAGATATTAATAATTTTGAATGGTAAAGAGTAAAGCTAAGCTACTATACATATTATAGTACCTAATGTAGTAATAGAAAATAGAATAGAGTTGAATACTTACAATTGAATTATCAATAGGATTCCGTGTATCTGAGTCAAAGTTCAAATTTCCATCACCAAGTTTCTGAAATAATTTTCCAGACCCATGTCCCAGGAGTTCATGAAGTCCAACTTGCACTTCAAAAGCTGGTATTCTGTATTTATTTAGAATTTCCTTATCTTCTTCGGATAAAAATGCGATTTTCGAGTCTTTATAACTGGCTGGAATGACATTTCCCAAAGATACATTTTTAAACCCTTCATTTTGACGAATTTCATCATAATTTGGAATATTGATTCCTAAATGAAAAGAACAATAAATAAACATATTTTAAAAGGTAAAATATTTTTTTTCATACCAGCTGGTATTCCACCTCCTGAGAATGAAAGAACATCTAAAGATGTGAAATCCGGATGTAAAAATACTTCTTTTTCAAATTCCTTCCCCCATGGTAGTTTCAGTAGTAGTTTTGGAGCGTTATCGACAAGAGTTTGAAATTTTTCTGACATTGGTCTATTAACCATTGAAACAAATCCTTCAAATTCACCACGTGTTCCAGCAGGGTCGCGATAAGTTTCAATAAATCCAATATACCTATAAAAATAAAATAAAATAAATATACTAACTTATATAATACCGAATACCTATAATATATTATGCTATTTCTTACGTTTCAATTGCTGGTCCTTTATCTTTAATCCAGAACCGTGATCCTTCTTTATGAGCATCTAATGAACCCTCAGTAAAGCTTTTAATATAATTTTCAATCATTTTAACTTCGGTATCATTTGAAGCATATTGAATTGCTGATTTTAAACTTTTGCAGACTTTTTCTAACATTGGAGAATAATCACCGTATGTGAATTCAATTTCACAACCCTCAAATTCTTCTTTTAATGGCACTCCTTTATCTAATACAGAAGCATGACGAACGGCATATTTAATTTTTGACCCATTAACAGTCTTAAAAACTCGAGTAATATACATGTCCTGTTTATTTTTTTGCATAAATCGACTAATTAGCTCTGCATCCTTCATGTCACAATTATCAGAAAAGTACGTGGTTATACCCTACAATACGTAGCGAAATAAAATTTATATTAATATTGAAAGTTAGCTAGTGCTTTAATTATCATAGGGCTAATTAGAATACCTTCTCTCCTAGACCAAGTTGTCTTTCCCTTTCAGCCAACGAGTATACTTTCCCTTTAATAGAATTCCATTTTGCAACAGCTTCATCTAATGACCATCCAGAATATTTAGAATTCTTAATAAGAGCATCTAATTTTTCAGCAGGAATCTAAAGCATTTAAAAATAAGAACATGTCAATTATTTAGCCTTACTTTCTCCATCAATTTATTTTAAATAATTTTACTTATTCTTATGGTTAGTATACAAGTAAGGTTACTTACATCAGGAATAATTTTTGTATCACCAAATCCTTTATAGTTTCCAGTAAAACTTAAAACTCCACATGTGTAAACAAGAAAAGCTTTCCATTCATCTTCAGTAAAGCCCACTTTGGTCGCAATTTCCTTCAGACCATCAACTCCATTTGTTTTAAATAAATTATAAGCAATAGAGATGATTCGTGGTGATTCAGGAGATGCTTGAACACTTGAAATAAATCCACCTTCCCAACAAGCTGTAAAAAATAATCATTATCATCAGCCGTCTCAGATAAATTAATTTAATCAGTGTAAATTTTTACATAACATATCACGCCTATTTTAATGATTTATAATACACTATATTTAAGAAAAATAAGGAAACCTCTGGACAAATGATGAGCATAGAGCTTTTCCTTTGGTGTTAAACTATTAAAGGCAACATCACAGTCAAGGGACACAATCGGCTGATCTGCAAAAAATAAAACGATCTTTATCTTTATTTTCTAAACTCGAATACCTTTTTCTTTATCGATCTATAGCTAAGTTGTCTATTATTATCAATTATCTTCTATTCGTTTAATTTCAGATAAGAAAAACCAGGTTTTGGCCTCTAAGAACCAAGTCACAAGAGGATCGAAATCCAAGTCAAGATTAGGTTTTTCACAACTGAATTAACTAATATAAGACAAAACCTAAAGTAAAAGTAGTAAGGTCTAAATTAAGAATTAAAATTTAAACGTACTTACTATCTTAATTTTAATCTTTATCTTACCTAATGGAAGTGTATACTGGTTCTTCAGTTTCTCGTCCATGGTCAAATTTGATGATGACAATTCCTCAATTTTTCTAAAAAATATATGATCAATGAAATTGAAATGTACAAACAAATTATTTTATTCCAATTTTTCCAAATATTTAACCAAACATACACATTACCTTTTTGTTATCAACTCTTGGCTCAAATTATTTTGTGATGATAATGCTGACGAGGACGACAATGAACTTGTTGACAATGACCTTGTTACTAACCTCTGGTTAAATCGCTTTACAAATCCAATTTGATTTTGATTAGATAACAAATTAGCAGGAGCAGGAGATGATGTTTCAAAACACCTGAGGCTATTCAATTTCAATTCCGATTTTGACGAGAAATAACTCCGAGTTCTTATAATACTACAGTTTCTACTTATTCTACCTAAAGTTGACGAAAATGTGGACATTAATTAATTAACTAATGTAATTGGTCCTTTGAGTATCTTGACCTGACATGACAGTCAGTCTAGCAGGTTAGTCGACAGTTTTTTGTCTAAAAAATAAAATCCTAAATTGAATCACCGGCATGTATTTGTATGTTTTTAGGCCAGATGGCCAATGCTTACTAAACAAGAAAAAGAAACCAAAACTTAATTAAAAATCCAAAGTTTTTTGATCTTGATCATCTATTTTATTATCGTAGGATAAACGTAAAATGACATTCATTTCATTCTAAATTAGGTAATTACTAATTACAGACATTTAGATACATAATCTAATCATATTATTAAGGTACATAGGTATTGACTATTGATACATCTAGATAAATTAACTTGAAATTAGACATTTAATTAAAAGTATGTAAGTACTGTACTATGTACATACGTCATACGTACATAAGTAGCACAAACTTGGGTCATAAAATAAAATACCTAGCTTATTAGTAAGGCTTACAGCATGTTGAGAAAAATCCCGGAGTAGATTGAAAAATAGGTTATAATATGTTTGGTATGGGTATTATTGAATGGAGATTGACACTTTTCTTGAAAACTTGAATAATTTTTGTTCGAATAATCTGTGTTTTAACTGTGACGATTTTAATTTGATTTCATTAGATGAGTATGGATCTAGTCATGTATTTTATCAACAAGAACTCAGATCCCACCCACCTAAAGAGATACAAACATTTTTTTCATAACTCAGGACTCAGGGTCAGCTTCCGCTTCAGTCATCAGTCTGATTTCTGTTGGATCAATTTTGGTAAATAATTGGGGGGAAATGATGACGTTTTTTTGATGATACGAGATGATAATATGATGAAAAAATTCAGATGTAAATAGGCCACTGCTTTGATGAGTGTGGATCTAGTCACAGACACAGAGGAATGTGTACTAGGTCTCCACCCACCAGAGTTTTGACCTGATCTCAAACTTATCCAGTCAGTTGTAAAATCCAAATTTTCCAATCCAGATCCAGAGTGTAGTTAATAGTGAGCAAGTGCAGCAGATCTAGATTAAATGACAATAAAATATAAATTACAATACAAGTACAGTACAAATATTATATAACCCACATATCGACTCTTACTATAAACTTAATTTCACTAACTTTCTGTATAGATAGAAATAGAATTACTAACGTAAGTAGTAGAAAAAATTTATTTGAATAACAATTAAAATAAGGATAAAAATATAATCACATTTAATTTAACGATAAATTAAATTAAATGCTTTCTCAGCTAAAGTAGAATACAATGCCTCGCTCGCAAAAACCGGCGTTAGTTAAAAAGAAATAAAACTTCTATCTGGACCAAAAGACGCGTCTCTTCTCACTTTGGATCGCTATGTTACAAACTATCAGTCTCAACTCTCAACTCAAAAGTACCTACTACCTACCTACCTTTCCTACTTAAAAGTTCACCTTCCCTTTACTTTACATGTACAAGTACTACCAGACATTGAAGCCCTTAAACTACAGAACAAAAAAAATGTTCCCTTATTATACCTTTTCTTACTATTACTACTACTACAACTATGTAAAACTACCTTTAAGACCTACCCTATCTTATTCTTTTCATTAGGTATATTCACTTACCTCTACCTATCCAGGTGCATTAATACAAATCCCGCGTCCCTCTTCTCACAAATCCTTGAATGTACCTAAACCAAAGGTATATTCAAGTGTCCTAGGACTTGGTCCTTTTTTCGGGATAAAGATTTTTTCAACGGATCTTTCTCAATAATAATAGTAAAGTATAACAAGGAAACTCTGATTTCTGAAGGGAAAGGGAAAAAAATAAAGTAAACGGTCCAAAAATGCCTTAATCGTACCCTGCCTATTTTACCGATACATACTTATTCCAATTCCAATGTACCCTTATAATCTTTTATAGAATAGAACATGCCAAAGTTTCAGACGACTAAACCGAAGGGCAAAAAGCCAGCCGCCTATTCCTTACAAAATTTTCTACGAAAAAGTAGAATTTGCACCATCCACAAAAATACTGGAGTATTAGGTAGGTATATAGGTATACCTAATTGTCCCATACCCAAAAAAACTAGCCTTATATCATATATTTATAATTTAAAGTAATCCATAAACTTCCTAAGCTTGAAACTAGATTTAAAAGTTACAATAAAGGACAAGACCAAACCCTAAAAAGGAGTTATAAAACTAACCTTAAAACTAAAGAAAGAAAAAAACTTTTGAAATGTAAATATCTTAGGGTAAAGGTAAAAGATAGCTTAGCTGACTGTACACACGTATAAGTATTTTTATGCAAAACAAATATCTCTGAGCTGAGCTGAGAACTAGGAACCTTTTTACTATAAAATTTAGAATTATAACCATGTTAATTCATTCTCTTTGGTTAAACACCTTGTACGATTCATCCCTAATACCTACCTACTACCTACCTATATATGTATTAAATATTCTTATACATACTTGTACTATACTGGTAGTATGGATCAGTTCTGGATACATTATTATGAAAATTCCTTTCTTACTATTTAAGCCGGTTAATTGGCTAGGCTCAGCCCGTCTGAATCAAACTGTCAAATAAACTTTGTAAACTAGACAATTACTTAAGGTATGTAGTATGTATCCTCGTTTTAAAAATTATTTTTAAACCTATTCGATAGGACCGGTGTAAATGTAAAGGTTGTAGGTAGTTAGCAGAAATCATAAAAAAACTGACGCATACCATACCAATAAGATTAATAAAACTATCCATTAAAAACTACGAGTATACTGCAGTATAGGTAAAATCATGTAAAATGACAAGCCCAAATTACCAATAATGCTATTCAGATTCAGATACATAGTAAGTATAAGTATGTACCTATGTAAAAAATGCTATAAACTTCCAATTAAATCAGAAGAGAGAAGAATAAAATTCTTTTTCTTGAATATTAATGAACTCGTTGCTCATCTCATCTCTCAATTTAACAATCCTCTAATACTCTTACTTATGTTACGAGTATAATTTTAGTCAGGTAGTTTAGTTAGATAATAATGTAAATGTACAAGTAACAAGTATGGTAGTAGTAAGTAAGTAGTTGTTGGTGAGAGAGACAACTATAAAAGTGTAAAGTTAGAAAAACGAAAAAGAAGACACCAACCAGTTCGTATAGTACCTACCTAATCTAAATCTAATGTGTATGAGGCTTGAGAGAATAAGATTTTGAACGATGAAGGGGTGCATTACAAGTTACACACAACACAAGTGAAATAATATCGAGTCAATGGTATCAAAATGTTTCTACTACTACTTAATGCTGAATATATTTCATGCATAAAAAAAGTCACATCGCCATCGCCAAACGTATATCTCATTCCATTATATTTAATACCTACTTGTAACTTGTACTTGTTTTGTAGTAGTAAACTAGACGAATATATAAAAGATATCATGCAAAGAGAATTGATGAAAATAAATCCCTTCTACTAACTCTAATCTGTACGATATACCTAATAGAGTATAATATCTATCTATCCTATCCAGTACCAGTATCCAGTATAAAATACTTAGCTTACACACATGAAAAACGAAATGAGACTTATTATTATTATTCTAATAGTATCTGTACAAATATATTTACCTTGTAAACTACTACTATAATAGTATAATAAGTACTATGATGTTTTATATAAAGAATGAAATAAATGTATGAGTATTACGTGATTCAAGTTTAGTTTAAGCAACTTTGAAGCTTGGGTCTCCGAACGACGAACGAACCCACGCCAACCTTGAATCTTCAACTCTGTGTCCACGCCTCCACTACTCTCTAACAATGAGAAAAAAAAGACCCTCTCTCACTCTCATATTCTATCTGTATCTGGATATGAATTTTATTTATATGTCTGGGTATATATTACTTGTGCTTGTGATGCCAACACTAACTACTTCTACTTCTAGTAAAGCAAGTATATAGTCAATATAAAATAAAATAGTTAAAATATTAAATTGCTGGTATGTCTGTATCTGTATACTGGAGAGTTTACTTACTCTTTTACTTTACTGCTGAATCCTAAAGTCCTAAAACTATTTTATTTAACTACACAGACATACCTACCATCCCCTACTACACATACTAACACATAGTTTGGATATAAGTATATGTACAAGTACCTACAAGTAAGAGATTTTTCAATAGAAACAACAAGAAAGACAATAATAATTCGACAAAAGCCGAGAAAATAAGTAAAGAGGGGATGAAGGAATTGAAGGAAAAGGTGCCTCCGGAGCCCGCCATTGAAAAATACCAACCACCTTACCTTAATTTTTCATCATTTCTACTCTACTACTACACACCACCACTACTTGAAATAGTATTATTTACTATATGTACTATATACCTCTACTCTAATGCCTACATTTACTATCCTTAGTTCAATTTTTTTTTTTCAACTTTCAACCCTCCCCAAAATTCCTGTAACTTCGTTTTCCCTCGTTTTTTCTCTCATTTATGACCGTAGAGGTACTTGGGAACATTAGCTATTTATTACTACTCTTACTATATGAGAGGAATTTGATTACCTACTTGACTAAAATTCATACTACAGATAGACAGAATACAACTTTGATCGAGTTTAATGAACATTCTAAAACTTTGAATGAATAAAGGATTAATTTCAAAAAAAAAAAATTGCCCAGCTTTTGAAAGTAGGTACCTAACTAATGAAATGATGCAAAAAAAAAATCCCAGTCATTTCTAAAACAAAGAAAATTCTTTTGTTCTTGACTTTGGATACCTATTGGCAATAAACGATAATCCACTGACTGTCCACTAACCACCTGTTGAATATTTTTACATACCAACTTTCCTACATTTACATTATGTACCTACCTACTCTTTTCTAATGCACCTACATACATATCTAATATGTATAATATGTATGTATGCTTAGGTGTAGTTAGACCAACTATGATATCTGTTAAGTGATAATAAATAGTATAAAGAAAATGCTAATCCTAAGCATAAGCATAAGCTCAAGTATCGGAACGGAAAAGTTATGAAAGAACAAAAGTAAATACCTATAAAATCAATATGTACATATTAATAAGATGATTTAAATTATTCAAATTATTACGATTATGAGCATGAGAGTGTCGCTATTCTGTGATTAACAAAAAGGTGTAAAAAAAGAATCAATGAATGAGCATGCTGTAGTACTATAATAATTATAATAATAATTGGGTATGAACTACGCTAATGACCAATTACATAAAAATGTAACTGCATTGTATTTAAGAACGAAAAAGGAAGTGAGGGTGTTTATTAAATGAGCGAGAGCATTGGCATTCTATAAAATGGAGGGAATATCTATAAGTGTATTTTTTATGAAGTACGTAACCTACATATTATCTGCTTTGTCCATTTTGCCATACCCATCAAAATAATTTAAAATTGCAAAAAATATTAAGAAAATAATGATGAATTTAATTTATATGTATTATCTATACCTAGTCAAGAACTACTTAAACAGTAAAAAAAAAATGTAAAATTTCTTTCTAACTCATCAAACTCATAAATGTAAAGTGGATAATAAAACGATTTTCTATTGCTACTCTGACCTAAATCAAACTTAAATTTTAAATTCCTAACTCTTGTCTACTTTCCTTCCTCATTTTAAGTATCATTTTAAGTAAGAACCAAGCCTCATTCCTACTAATATACCTGCTAATTATATGTATAAACTGCAAGTAATTATATCCGTAATTAAATACTTTAATAAATCTTACGAAAAAAGGGCCCTTTCCTGGAGATTCAATCGAATTAAGATGATTATTTTGCAGGTTCCATAGCCTACACAAACACAAAGAAAAAGGTGCAAATGATGATTAGAAGTGTAGGAATTTTAAAAAGTTTCGATCTTCGAGGAAAAAGACGAACGAAATATCGTGGCGGCAGCATTCAGCAGTAGGACGCTAAAACTCTTCTGCTGACGCTTAGCAAGATCTCAGGTAAAGGGATTTTTTGTCATATTATTCCTTTATATTCCCCTTCAAGAAGACCATCTGTAAGAACCTTTACAAAGAAGGTATGCATATACTACTACAAGAGTAGGTACATTTATACGTAAAATAAAGGTAATAATATTTTATAAAGCAAAGAAGAGAGTGAGAAAGAAAAATAATGTTATATAAAGGTAGAACATTTTATTATACCTGGCTGAAATTAAGCCGACCCCTTACAATTCTCATCATCATTCTTTCCTCCTCCTCACCTCCAGGTACCTTTTCAATCTTTTTATGTGGTCAAAAGAAAACGCAACGGAATGGCCTCAGGGCTCCCACAGTAAGCCCCAAAGAGAATGAGATAGAAACGAGATGATGCCTACTAGTATTTATAAGAAATAGAAAAAGAAAAATTAAGCCTAAATCGACCACTCACAAAATATTATGGATAATGGATATGTAATACAGACTACATAATATACAGCAGACAGCAGATATGTAATGTCTAACATGTAATGTAATATTAAAAGTAAATGAGAGTGAGAGAGGGAAAAATAAAAGCAGTCAAATTGAGAGAGAATTGTATATCCATAAAAGACATGGTACAAGCGACGAGAGACCGACCCAAAGACCATTTCAACTTATGCCACTCCATCCAGCCTTAAAATGCTTTAACTTTAACTTAATACAAACAAAGCATAGTAGTAGGTACATATATTGAATACTACTACTACACTATAAACTATGTAGACTTATGTAGTACTACGTTACGTATACACTATACACACATAAAAGATCTTTCTAAATCATTTTTAAATATTTTTCCCTCTCGCACTACTTGCACTCGTCCGTCTAGTTAAAAAAAATACCTTACCCAAAAATCCAAATTATTTCACTATCGTCATTATTAGTCAATCCAGAGCCAGAATCCAGAGTAATTAAAAAGTTGAAAAGTATCCTTCAAATACTGTTACTGATCTGAGAACTAGTAACTGGATGATATGTAGTAACAGACACAGATATAAAATGAAATGCTTCTCATCTTCAACACTCCTTAAAATAAACAACTGCAAAAAATAAAAATAAAATAATGAGTGTAAGTAATGTAATATAATATGATACCAGATTAATTTAAAATAAAACATAATGTGATTTGTCAAGTTTAAATTATGAATTCTTAAGAAAAATCCAACAGTATAGTATTAAATAAAAGTAGACAAATTGCAAATATTAAAATTACATTAAAAAATAATATTTAACTTACAACTTTATAGTCGAGAATAAGTCGTTTAGTAGACGTAGTAGACAATAGGAACTTAGCAAATGCTTAATAAAGGGGAAATCCATTTGATTTTCGAAGAATAAAATATAATGAATATTTTTCCAGTCTCGTCTCTCCTCTCTTACTTACAGGCAGTAGTAGATTTAGATAGGTATATCATATTTGTATTTGTATGTTACATATTATATATGCCTGAAATCTGAAATATGTAGCTAGTTGAATTTGAATACTGCATTAATAATAATCTGATGATTTAATCTCATAAAGTTCACTTCCCTCTTTAAAAGAGCAGTACAGATATAATACCAATTCCACACTCTCTCCGATATTATCAATTTTGATTTTTTGATAGGTCTCCGTCCAATTCCAATCTCTTGATTTTGATGAAGATGAGGTCTCGAATCTCAAAGCCGAACTATAATATATAGATATAAATTAAATAAGTAAGTATTAAGTATAATTTAGCAATTTACTTCAAAAAATTCTCCGTACACTCATACAATTTTACAGAAATTAAAGTACCCTACCCTACTATGCATGATAGATAGATTACGTAAGTTTAGTACTGTATAATTCAGTATTAGCAATAGCGTATGTATTTTAGTATACATTTTATGCACATGATGATGATGACATGACTCCAACTCCAAATTACTTTTTATGATTAGATGAACTCTATTACTCTATGTCCATATCGCTTAATTTCAATTCATTATAATTTGAAAATTGAACCCTCATAAGTAAGTAGGTATTAGATAATATTTAATATCTTAATAACAACATGCTTTATGCTTTGTACTTGGTATGTATCTTGATACATAGGTAGGTACATTAGACATTACAAATCATGATTATTATGACCACTTATTTGTATGCACCTAGTCTACTTAGGTAAGGTATGAAATAACTGCGACTGCAGATTAGTCACCTCTAAATAATTAAAATCAAACTTAACTGAATGATAATATAGTTACCTACCTATAATTATAATCACGATGAATAAATATAAATTAAGTACCTATGCCTAAGTATTATTATTTTAAATTGATACATATTGATAGATTTATTAGATTTTGATCAAGATTCAATATACCTAGATAAAATGATCAAGATTCCTACACTTCAACTTCCCACTCCATAATCCGAATTCTTTGATGATAAAAGGTAAAAGATAAAAAGCCTTAAAAAGGTACAATTTATCCAAATCAGATATTGAGTCCGGATGATGATACATTCGATTAAAATTAAACGATATGGGTAAAATTAAACTTAATATACACTAGCTCAAATTTTCTAATGATTTGATAAGTATCCGTATTTATAAGCTTTAAAGCAAAGCTATAACCTAACATAGTTTAAAATAAGAATAAGAAACACAAATCTTCGGCTTCAGGATCAGGATGTGCAAAGAATGCTCATCTCATGTGTCAAAGTCAAAGATTTTTTTAAAAGTTACTATTTATGAAAATAAAAAGTAACCTTATGAAAATGTATCAACTTTAATTAATATTAGCACTATTATCCCCTTGATTTAACTATATTTATTTTAAGGCAAATCAAGTCTACAATGTGCTTTATATTATAAATTATAATTTTAAATTTTTAGTTAAATAAGTAAAGTAGGTAGGTAGCAGCGTATTTAGTATTACCTATCCTGTTCTGATAAGATAATATTCTAGCTATTACTTGATTCTAGCTTATATACCTACTAATTATAGTTCGAGTAAAACTCTCTAATTCTAACTATTATTATAATTACATTACCTCATTTACATTACAACAATTAATCTAAGCCTACCGGCACACGTCCGTGGTAAAGTGGTAAATCAGAAAAGAAAGCAACAAGTGGACATTTAATTTTGACATTTACCTATATTCTATATGACATGACTCGAATTTCTTGACATGCATAACCAGCCTTTCTTATACCTACTTATTTCCAAATTGTCTCATTTCTTGTAATGAGTGTATGTGAACAGTGTACTTATGTATTAGGTATGTATTACAAATAAATATGTGTTCTAATTATAATTATGATCTAATTTATGATGAGATAAATCAATATTCAATATAGCTTCAAAAATAATAATTTTTTATACCTTACCCTACCTCTTTGACTCTTTAATAACTTGATATTATAAAATAAATGCTTTTATTATATACATTATTATAATATAGGGACCTATTCTATTATTTACCTATCTATACCTATATTTACCATGCCATGCAAAATAAAATACCAAGTTAAATTTGGTTTTTCCGGCCTGAAATTAAAATTGCCAATTCTTTTTATACCACTCTATCTGATCTGATATACAAATTTTGGCTAGTCTATTCTATTTCTATGTCTATAATATAACTATAACCTAACTTAAGATAATTAACTCTAATAACTATCAGTATAACTTATAAACCTAACTTACTAGCAGCATTCGAATTTCGAATCGATGAAATAAAAATATCAAACTTCTAATAATTTAGTTATACATGCATAGTTAGGTATTAATAAATAAAAGATGGATTTAGGTATGATGAAGATGAATGAATTATGAATTCGACTAACCGGGACCTGACATGTCATGGACTATATAGAAAGTTATATTATATTCATGGGACTAATTTACTAATTACCTTACATTAATTGCCATTGCCAATGCAGTTAATGACAAGCCATTTAGGTATC